>OZ005657.1:21862689-22087689 GCA_963930645.1 Salticus scenicus | reverse complement strand
AATTACAATTATAATTATTTTACTGTCAATCAATTAACAAGTAACTGATTATAAATAAATTGAATAAGTAATTTAATTTATTTGTAATCAATTACTTGTTAATTGATTGACAGTAAAATAATTATAATTGTAAGTTAATTGTAGTTCAATTGTAATTCAATTACTTTTTAATCAATTATGCCCAACACTGCTTACAATGCAGTAATAGCGTCATTTTGGGATTCAAAGTTAAGTTAAATCTCTTTTAAGGGGGTAGGCTACCTTAGGAGCACTGACCACCTTTGGTTCACCTAACCTTATTTAATTTTAATTTCGCGGACCACTAAATTCATATTTTAAAGTCCCGCGGAACACTAATATTATTTATAATTAAAAATAAATGAATTTTCAGAAAAACGAATAAAGAACACCCATTTTATGAATATGAAATAATACCATTTATTAAAAAATATTACAAAGGAATATTTTATTATTAAAAGAAAATCACGATTATTTAATTAATCATAAGGAATATGCTTAAAGGAAGTTTAATAGCATTAAATAACAATAACATAATTAAAATTAACTTAATTGATACATTTTTAGTGTGATAATTGTTCTTGTTTATTTACAATTAGTTAATCTATTTTCAGTTCAACTGATGACGGAGAGTAGATTCAGTTTCCAGCCGAGATATTTTCTTTTCTTTTTTCTTTTTTCTTTTTTTTTTTTTTATCGCTGTGACGGTTGAAAATGTTTTCTTGCACAAGTAAGGTGAAGACACCAGTTTTCGCAACCCTCAAGAAAGTCTTGTTAAAATAACAGTTAATTAACATCTATGAATTTGAAACCGCAACAGCTAGATTCCCTAGAATCGGAGAATCTAGCTCGAGTGGATTCAAAGATGTTAATTTAACGTATCTTTTGTGAGTGTGGCGAACCGTAGTGCAAATTTTAGGGAGGGGGGGGGGGCGACCACTGGTGTTCTTATATTGTTGAAAACTGAATTAGAAATTTTATGGCTTTTTCATTGAGTTTTTTTACAGAGATCCAAAATTGGGATTTTGACATACATTTAAATTTAGCTTTCTATCGTCACATGATAGGTCGATTAAACTTTCTTTTTTCTTTCATACTTAAGATGTTATCTTCGATATTTTTTGAAAACGGATCTATTATCCACGTATTGCCATTTCTGGGATCATCATTTTTTGGATAAAAATGATCAAATATTTCTGTAAGCGATTGTAAGTGTTCTTGGCTGAGGGTTGATATAATTCTCTTTGAGATATTCATTGAAACATCTGGGTATCTTTTATAGCCAACTGTGTTTGCCCCAGTGATACTTTCTTTTGAAATGCGTCTATTTTGCTTCGTAGAATAAAAAATCTTTAAGATTTCCTTGCACGACATATTCAAATCATTTAAAAAGGAAAAAATATCTGTTAAATATGCATGTTTCGCTACCCAATCATTATTGGACAAAAGGTTTTGAAAATTTAAATTACTTTGCTGCTGGAAAAAATATTTGACTTCTTCGCGCAGAGCGAACAGTCGGGCTATAATTTCCCCCCTCGACAACAACCTTACCTCAGCCTGGAGAAGTAAGTGAGTATATACAGTCGGTAACAAAAATCTCCGAACAGTAGCAAAAATTCCTATGTAAAAAAAGTACACTTAATACAATTTTATTAAATAAATCCTTGTCGAAACATGTTCTTAGACTGACTAAGAACATGATTCGAGAAGGATTTATCTAATAAAACTGTATTAAGTGTACTTTTTTATATAGGAATTTTTGCTAGTGTTCGGAGACTTTTGTTGCCGACTGTACTGGGAGCTCATCTCTTCACAAAGTGCCTCAAATATTCAAGAACTGAGTGCTTTATGACGAATTTCATTTATAATTTTACTAACATACATCTGCTAGTACCGCTTGTAATAATTTTTTCGCTACAAGTTATTCACAATGTAAAATATAATGTGTTGACAAAATGTCAGGATGACGAATAATTTTACTTTTGCACCAAATCTTGAAATATATCCAGTCATGTTTGCAGCACCGTCTGTACATACACCAATACATTTTTTCCAATCAATTCCATGTTCCACCAAAAAATTGTTAATTGTTTCAAAAATCTAAGAGCTAGTTGTTCGATCTGATAAATTAAATGAGCAGAGTAGCTCTTCTTTAAACTCTCCCAAAACAAAGAAGTGCCTTGTTGCTTATGTCCGTAGACTCGTCAAGTTGAATAGCAAAGGAAGGGGAATTTTTTACGATTTCTATAACTTGATTTTCAATGTTTTATGACATGTCTTCTATTATGCGCTTAAGAGGGATCAACTTTAATTTCTGGATCGCGTGCTCTCCACAGGCTTGTAATATGGTATAAAGCTTTTTATTTTTCGCTATCAGGTAAGAGGCCTTTAACATTAATTTATCTTCAGTAGTCATTCTTGTTAACGAAATTGCTTGCTTTTGCATAGTTTCGCTAATTTTTTGAAAGTGCTTTTTCGACTAAATTGGATGTTTGGATTTCTAGTGTCTTCCAAGTACCGAAAGTTATAGCATCATTAGATAAAATTTCCGAACACACAACACAAAGCGGACGTAGATTTTTTCCCCTACTAGGTTCTTCGATAAATCCAAATTTTAAATCATTTGAATCCTACTTTCTTGATATTTTAACTATTTTTTTCAGTGTTTTTTCTAATGGTACCTGAAGAGGAATGTGCAATTAGATTTATCTATCAGTTATTGATTAAGTGAAGTATTTGCATTACTGTCATTGTTATCTTTTGAATTATTCTAGAATATTTTTATTGCTATTTCTTTTCACTCATTACAAATCTGCTTCATTACGAAGAAGAAACGATAGATGTCAATGCTAAAAAAATTTGATGCTATTAAATATAACAGTTAAAGTAAAGTTGATCATTATTACCTAAAAACTAAATCCAATGAGTAGATAAATAAAATAAAATAAAAATAAAATATTTTGAAGAATGAAAGAAACAGGGAAATTGTTTTACATTTAAAAAACCATAACATCAGTTAACACATTTATCAAAGCCTCTCATGAGTTAATTTAAAAGTAAATAAATATCTTAACAAACAAATTGAGTGATATACAAAGTATCAAAATTATGGCATATCAATTTTTTTTAGAAATACAGTAACCGCCGCTTAATAAAATCGCTGGTTAATAAAATCAGCCGCTTAATCTGATCAAATCGCCAGGACCGGAATCAAATCAATACAAACAACTTTTAAAACCGCCGCTTAATGAAATCAGCATCGCCGGTTAATAAACTCAAAAATATCTCCTCAGCAGCCAAAAATATCGTTTATGAATTAAAAAAAAAAAAAAAAAAAAATTATTATTATTATTATTTTTTTTTAAATAGAAAAAGAAATTAAAGCATAACAAACTCTCCGTTATCGCTCATTGTTGAAGATTTTACACTTGCAGCGCAGTTACAAATTAAACACGCCCCATAACTTATCTCCGTTACAATTTCAAGGAACGTATTCTTCAAAGCGCAGTAATAAAATAGAAATATGATCTGAAATAATTTTTTTCTAATTATTAGAACGCAATTTCTAGTTCTTATTTTGAAATTACTATCATTCATGAGGTTTAAACAGAAAGATTTTAAATTTATAAGAAAACTGTGAACTTTTGGTAAAGTAATGATGATTTTCCTCTAACAAAAGTGCACGGGAACTTAGAATGCGTTTACTTATATCGAAGAAACAATTAGTTAATTATCTACCAAAAAATTAATTAATATTGTTTACTAATTACATTAATCGTTACCTTTTGAAGTTTCTTTCGAAATTCAGGAAAGTAATACCTTTTTCTTAAGGACAGGAAGTTTCGCCGGATATAAAAATAAGCCGCTTAATAAAATCACTTTGCCTCAGAACGAATGTGATTTTAATAAGCGGCGGGAACTGTATATTTGAGGAAAAAAAAATTAATTAATTAAAATAAAATAAAATAAAATAAATAAAAGATAAAATTACTTAAAAGCTAAATAAAGTTTTCGAACGCTCTCTGTTAATGATTTATTATTATTATTAATTATATTAACTTAAAAATAGATGATGAAAAGAAATAAAAACATACGAGGGTTGTAAATTAAATATTGGCAACTTAACCTTGAAACTCGTAGAAGGGCGGGCATGCGCAAATAGGATATAGGAGTGGTGAGGTGGCGCTGTCGTCGATGTGTAGAGTGCGAAAAACACTGGATCTGCTAAGAAGGGTAGCTGTTGTGTGGCGTTAAAGTGAGGAGTTTCGTTTCCATCGCTCTAAAGCATGTTTTCAAAAGGTGATCAGCGGTCGTGGCTTAAAATCGAAGTTGCCCGTGGCAAAAATGCAACAGAATGCTATCGAGGATTAGTGGAAACCTGTGGCACAAATGCTTTACCGTATAGGATAGTAGCACGATGGGTTCAAGCATTTAGTTCGGGTCGGAATGAGATTGCGGATTTGCAACAATAAACACGCGTTAGAGCGATGGAAACGAAACTCCTCCCTTTAACGCCACACAACAACTACCCTTCTTAGCAGATCAACTGTTTTTTGCACTCTACACATCGACAACAGCGCCACCTCACCGATCCCATATCCTATTTGCGCATGCCCGCCCTTCCGCGAGTTTCAAGGTTAAGTTGCCACTATTTAATTTACAACCCTCGTATTTATTAGGAGATGGGGGAAGGTAGAACATATATTTTTTTCTATATTATAAGAAGTTTTAACAAAAAAGTTATACTGCAGTGATAAATTGCTATTTCCATATGTAAAATTACATTTTTTTGTAATAGAAGTATTTATCTTGTTTGTGTTATGAAATTATTTTAAAGAAAAATTATATTTTTACGTATATTTTAAACCCTTGGAGAATTTAAAAAATGCTATTAATTTTTAGAACAATCTTAGATAAGTGTATGCATGTAAAAATTCAAATACTACATAACTTAATCTAATACTTGTAATATTCGAAATAGAAATAAAAACAAAACAAACGAAAAATTGTGATAACTGCAGATGGTGGTCGCGTCATTACAAAAACGTTTAAATAAATAAAATTATTTATTTATTTTGAAATGTTTCATAACTTAAACTATTGCCCATTGCAAAGCACTTGTGTGTGACGTAAAACCCAACCAGCCTAACTTAATCTATCTGTTAATATTAAGTTTTATTATATTGTAACGTTGTAAAACAATGTAAATCTTATCGAATGATTTAATTAATGGATGCTGACATCCAGGACCTGACTATCGCACGGGCACTTGGGGCTTGTGCCCTGAGCACGACATTTTTGAGGGGCACAAAATTTTACTAATGGTTAAAATATATGGTCTAACTGAATTATGTTTCACTTACATGAATAATATTTTAAAATAAAATATGTGGTTAGGCAGATTAGAGGTAATTTCATTTGTCTTTGGAGTCCCGAACAGAAGCAGGTTAATTTTTTCACCAAATAACACTTTTTGGTCTGCTTTTTCGCCTGCCAAAAAATATGGTATGTTAATAGCAGGCTATTTTTGGGAGGGGGAGAAGATTGGCTCTTCTAAGGGGGTACAAAAAAATTTAAGTACCCTGGGCACAATAATTTGTTAGTCGGGCGTTGCTGATGTCCGAGTGTTAGCGAATTATAAATTTTTTAAATTAAGATTGACATAATCAAACACAATTATTTAAAAAAAAAATCTAATTTCGTCCAGGAGCCAAAGGGTTCAAAATTGCTGGCCGTTCCAGAACACTTTCATTCAGTGGAATCGGTCGTGATCAACCTGCTTCGAAAAATTTCTTGGGACATTGGGTCCCGTAATTGATCCAATGCTCATTGGGATGAGAATCTGACTCACGTTGCACAGCATAAACACTTAGTTAATAAACATCGATAATGAATGGCATTAGAAGTAAATGAAAGTTTACAGATAAAAGATTAACCATATAGCATATTTTATATGACTTAATATTTTTCAAATAAAGTTTTTATTGTACATTTCAGAACATAATAAAAAATCGAAGACAAGTTAAGAAAAGTGTCCTTTTACCTAACAAGAAGTACTCATTTTTGGTAAATTCACTTTGCTCCTTTAAAAAGATATATAAGTATTATGATAGTAAATAAGATTATAGTCCGTGGGGCAAGAGCTCAAGTTCGTTTGCCAAGTCTCGCAACTAAGTGAATTTTTGCACATGGGTTTAACATGGTATTTCTTTTAAAAATTTGCAATGTTCCCCAATAGGCACTTGTTTATTAATTTTTAATTCTCGATTCTGTCTGTCTGTCCGTCTGAGTGTGTGTCCACGCTCTAACTCCCGTACATATGAAAGGAATTTCTTGAAACTGATATATGTTATTCGAGTTCACTAGCGGATGTTACCTATTGTAAATGGAGTAAATACTGCTAATAGTTTGTATAGAGGGACCCCTGAAAATATTCCAAAGCATTACTTTCTATGAGAAGTATTTCCATAAACCATATTTCAATGCTTTTATTTTACAGAAATCTTAATGAAATTGAAGATATTCCCTTTTGACAGTGGAGTAAACACAACCACTGATTTGTGTACAGGGACATCCGGAATTATTCCAAAGCATTGTGTTCTACGAAAGGTATTCCTATAAATAAACCATATTTTAATAACTTTATTTTGCGCACCGCACACCTTAATGAAATTTAAATATGGTATTTATAAACACAAATGAATATTTTCTATATAATATAGTATGATTAGCTTTAAAATTTACAGGGCCATACAAAAATATTTAGTTACACTAAGGGCTAACATTGGAAATTTGCTGCAACTGCATTTTCATTTACATTAAGCATTTTTAACACTTTATAATAATTTTTAAGTGTGAATATGATTTGAACAAATGTATATCTATGTCTGACTGTCCGTTTGATTGCCTCCTTATGTTATTCAATTATGTTCTGAATGCTCCCTATTTAAAATGGCATAATTAGGCTCTGTGCAACTGGTTTGTGTACATGAACACTTTAAAAATACTAATGCATTGCGTTTTAAGAGAGTTTTTTTTTTTTTTTTTTTTTAAATCACACTTAAATAACTTTCTACTGCAAAATTCATAATGAAATTGACATTTACTGTTAATATGCTAATGTTTGAAATACAGTATTATATGCGTACAGTTCGAAAGTATAATTAATCAATGCGTACCACATGTTTTTTGCTTTTTTTTTTAAAATTTATATTTCCGTTTAAAAGTTAGATTATTTTGAATATATGTTAAACTTTTCTGACGCACTCCAACAATGTTTAACAGTAGTTATGAATTCAGTTAATCTATCTGCTATTCTCTTTTTCTGTCTGTCTGTTGTGTGATAACGTAAGCAAAGAATGTTGAAGGTTAAACAATGCAGAGATTACGTACAGTTCGAAAGTATTAATAATCAGTGTGTACCACATGATTTTTGCTTCTTTTTAAAATGTATATTTCCGTTTAAAAGTTAGATTATTTTAAATATATATTAAACTTTTTTGACGCACTCCAACAATGTTTAACAGTAGTTATGAATTGAGTTAGTGTATCTGTCCTTCTCTTCTTCTGTCTGGCTGTTGTGTGATAACATAAGCAAAGAATTTTGAAGGTTAAACAAAGGCTCCTATATGATAGGAGCTGGCGCAGTTTCCGCCATTTTCTAGCCCATCTGGGAAAAAGTTGGAGGTAGAAAAAGCTAGGTTACCTGATTAGCGTTGTTATCGCCTTTAACCTTCTACACTGATCATGTGAGCCAGTGTTGGGCATAATTGATTAAAAAGTAATTGAATTACAATTAAATTACAATTATAATTATCTTACTGTCAATCGATTAACAAGTAATTGATTACAAATAAATTGAATAAGTAATTCAATTTGTAATCAATTATTGTTAATCGATTGACAGCAAAATAATTATAATTGTAATTTAATTGTAATTCAATTGTAATTCAATTACTTTTTAATCAATTATGCCCATCACTGATGTGAGCTAAAACTTCTTATCACGAAACAAACAAGTTGGCAATTTTAGGAACATCGACAACATTCTCAAAACTGCAACCCTTCACGTTAAAAGAAATGTAATTTTAAAGTTAATTTTAAAAGAATTTAAAGACAATAACTTAAAAAAAAAAAACAGTACATTTATATTAACTTTGTCAAAGTAGTTTGAAAATAAAATAAAATAAGTTGAAAATAAGGGAAATACAAAGTTGTGCTCCTGCTCCTGGTATCCACGAGTTACATCTGCAATTTATAATCCACTTTTTCCTTCTTTCTGGATTAGAAGAAAATATAAACAGGCGGTGTCCTTTTCTCTAGTTATTCGTGCAATTTATTGCCGAAAAATCACCAGTAATAAATCGTCAGCAGGTCTTGGGGGCTAGAAAATGGCGGATGCGTCAGCCTATCAATGTAGGAGTTCTAGGTTAAACGATGAAGAGATTGCGTACAGTTAGAAAGTATTAATAATCAGTGCATACCACATGATTTTTGCTTCTTTTTAAAATTTATATTTCCGTTTAACACGTTGAGCGCCACGCAAATTCTTAAAATCCATAATGATTCCTCTTGTAATAAATAAAAATTAAGCAAATTTTTAATAAATTTTCAATCATTAAATGTTTTTGCAGCCCACGTGAACTTAGGTTCTGGAAGCGCTCCAAACCGCTCTACGAGCGGTGAGCGGGGGCTGCGCCCTGTTCAATCATTAAATGTAATATTTTTAGTTTTATATCCGCCACCGATGGTTGACGCGGCTTTATATCCTATTTGACACTGTCAGCTATCGATGGTCGACAGGGCGCGCAACGTTTTAATTTTTTATTGGTACTGCTTTTAATTTCGGGATAAAACTTTCACTGAAATGTTGGAAGTATAACATGTTTTGCACACTCCTAAAGTTTCAAGATGATTCCTTCAGTACTTAGAGATATATGACAAAATGTCTAGAATCTAGAATGGCTGACATGGCGCTCAACGTGTTAAAAGTTAGATTATTTTGAATATATGTTAAACTTTTTTGACGCACTCCAATAATGTTAAACAGTAGTTATGAATTCAGTTAGTCTATCTGCCTTTCTCTTCTTCTGTCTGTCTGTTGTGTGATAACGTAAGCAAAGAATGTTCAAGGTTAAACGATGCAGAGATTATGTACAGTTTGAAAGTATTAATAATCAATGCGTACCACATGATTTTTGCTTCTTTTTAAAATTTATATTTCCGTTTAAAAGTTAGATTATTTTGAATATAAAACAAATTGTATCGGTAAGCAATGATTACTAGATATTCTGTAGAAAGCTGTAAAAAAAGTATAACATTATTCTATTTTACTTGAAACTGACCGTGCAATTAACAACAACAAAAAAAAAAAAAAAAAAAAAAAAAAGAATTCTTGAATTAAATAAATACAGATTAATAATTTTCAATAAATAATTATTTTAATACTAGGTTCTGCATTGGTTTTTCGGAACGTTAATGGCAATAGAAATTATGTCTTTTGAACGTTTAGAAAATTTATGTTCAAATCAGTGCAGAAAAAATTATGCAAATTAAAAGAATATATATATATATATATATATATAAAATAAGAGTGAAAATTTACAAATTGTACTTATTAACTGTAATATTTCATTCTCTATCTTTATCAGCATAATAATCTTCAAGTAAGACAAATAATTTTTTTATAATATACTCCGAATAGTAATTAAATTTCCGGAGCGGAAAAAGGACGAGCACAACAGCTAGTATATTTATAAATATTATGTTGTCTTTTATTATTATTTTGTTATTTAAGAAATTAATGTTATTACAATTACTCTTATTCAATAATTTATTTCTGTTGAACTTTTTGTTTGAAATATGTATTTCATTTGAAAATCATGGTAGTAGGGCAAAAGGTATTATTTTATTTGTTTTTAGATATTAATTAAATTTAAGTTCCTAGAGTATAATTTTATTGATTACATTATATATATATATATATATATATATATATATATATATATTGTGGTGATTTGGGAGTACACCTCGAAGAACGGAATACGCAAGCATGAGTCCAGGGATGATTTTTTGCTATTTTTATTCAAAACTTAACAAAAAAGTTGAAATTCAAATAAATTAAAAATTATTACAAAATGCTCGCCTCCGAGCATACTTCAAAAACATGCTACACACTTTTAGCACCAAGTCTCTCTCTCTTTTTTTGAGTCTCTTCCTTCCGAGCACACCTTCGAAGGGGGAGGGGAATACCCCACACGAAGCACTGATTCGTTGAACGTGATATCAGTCTACCCGTGACATCATTTTCGGCCAATCTTGGTCTACCCGAAACTCTGAGAAATGTCGGTAGCAACAAAAGGCCATGCGTGAAATCGGAAACTATTGATGTCACCGCTTCCATAGAAATATACAATTTTTTCACACAAAGCATCTGTCGCTCAGACAGCTTCTCATGGCTCCGTTCTGTCTGGTCACACGACCCCTGACCTCTTGGAATGTTTGTAACCTTCACTCCAGCACAGCTTCCTCCCTCCTAAAAGACCATTTTACGGACTTCAGGATGTAAAATGGGCTCCAGAAGACTCAGGTGCCTCCTCCCATTATCAAACATGCAACATCAGAGAGTTGAGCTAGCCCCCCCAAAAAAATTTTTCGAAACAACCCCCTGAACTTTTATAGAACTAAAAATAATCTTAAAAATAAATTTTCTAGTCTTACACCTTGCATAATTACTAGATCCCAAGGTCTCTTTTCACATTATATAAAAAAAAACAATTAAACATTCACATGCAATTTCGTGATGACAATCAAAGGTACTACCCCTAACAAAATTTTAAAAGGCAAACACTGAAATTTCACAATTACACAATAAAATTTCATGAAAAAGAAAGAAAAATAATTCATAATCAATACATTCAAACTTTTTTTTTTTTTTTTTTTTTTTTGGAATACAAATGAAAGAAAGAAAAAAAATACATATTTACAAACAGTCCAAAAACACTACCTAAAACCAAGGCATTTTTTTTTTTTTTTTTTTTTATTCTTCGTGCATGCGACTTAACGCATCTGCATTCAAATGCTTTTTTCCGCTCTTATGCACGACTGTGAAGTTGTATTGTTGTAAACATAAGGCCCATCTCGTCAAACGTGAATTTGTGCCCATCATTTTTTTAAGATAAACTAAAGGGTTATGATCGGTTTGAAGGACGAATTTTTGTCCATCTAAATAATGATTTAGTTTTTTCACCCCAAAAATGACTGCCGCTAATTCGCGTTCAATGGTACTATAATTACGCTCCGCCTTGGAGAATTTTTTGCTCAAATAAACAATTGGGTGTTCCTCGTTATTCCCGAAATTTTGAGCTAGGACCACACCCGCCCCTACAAGACTTGCATCAGTCTGAACAATGAAGTCTTTTGAAAAATCCGCAGCATAGAGTACCGGTCCCTTAGTTAGATCTAATTTTAGTACCTTAAATGCCTGATCACATTCCTGACTCCACTCAATTTTTTCCCTCTTATTTTTCCCTTTTAACAAATCCGTCAAAGGCGCAGCTTTTGTCGCATAATCCTTTATATATTTATGGTAAAATCCGGTCAGACCTAAAAATGACCTTACATGCGTCTTTGTCTTTGGAATGGGAAATTCTTGGATAGTTTGGATTTTCGCGTCACTCGGCGACCTCTTCCCTGACCCCACTTCGTGCCCTAAAAATTTTACATGGTCCTGGGCGAATAAACACTTTGCCGGTTTCACTTTTAGATTTGCCTCCTCCAAACGTTGTAACACAATGTCCAGATGCCGGATATGGAGCTCCCAACTAGATGAAAACACAGCCAGATCATCCACATATGGTCTCACAAAACTCACTAAATCCCCTAGCACCTCACTAATTAATTTACAAAAATAAAATGGAGCATTCACTAAGCCAAACATCATTTTTTTTGGAATAAACTCACCGAAAGGGGTTACAAACGCCGCATACCTTTGCGCACGTTTCGTTAACGGGATTTGGAAATACCCCTTCGTCAGATCCATTACTGAGATATATTTTGCAGTGCTCACTTCCTCAACTACCTCCTCAATATTCGGTAACGGGAAAAATTGCACTTGGGTTTTGGCATTGAGGGCCCTATAATCGACACACGGCCTAGGGTCTTTCCCCGGACTCTCTACAAGAATCATAGGCGATGCGTAATCTGACTGACCCACCTCAATCACCCCTAACTCTAACAGCCTGGAAATCTCCTTCCGCATAATTTCTAACTGCCGCGGAGACATGCGATAGGGTTTTGCACGAATCGGCTTATCATCTGTCAAAATGATATCCATCTCTACCTTATGGGTCGTACCAGGGTCGTTAGAAAACACCGTTTTATGCTTTACTAGGACATTTTGTAAAGTTGCCAAATTCCCTTCCGAAACCTTATTACCCAAATTACTCCCCTTAATTAAGTCTGTCAAGTCGAAATGATTAGGGTCCGAAATCGGATACGGGATAGATGCATCCTCCTCAATTTCCTCGCCACCCTCTTCCAAAATTAAGTTGACATGCTCTGGGCGTTTATGATAAGGTTTCATTAAATTCACGTGGAAAATCGTGTCCTTACATCTCCTTCCCGGAAGATCTACCGTATAGTTCGTATCGGATATTACCCCCGTAACTACACCTGGACCTAGCCACTGTACTGCCATTTTATGTGGTTTTGCAGTAGCCAAAACCAACACCGAGTCTCCCACCTTAAATTTTCGGGACACTGCATTTTGGTCGTACCATAATTTTCTTTTTTGTTGACATTCTGTCATGCGCTCCCCTGCCAAATCTTGACATCTTTTTAAGCGCTCATTTAAATCCAAAATATACTCTACTACATTTTGACTAATTTCCTCTTCCTGCATCCAATTTTCGTAAACAATGGTATGAGGCATCCTCAAATTCTTCCCAAAAATAAGCTCTGAAGGAGAAAATCCCGTGCTCTCATGCGGCACCGTCCTCAACGCGAAAAGAGCCATAGGCAGATTTTCTTCCCAATCGCTTTTCGTTTCGAGACATAATGCTTTGAGAATCCTCTTAAGAGTGGAATGCATTCTTTCCACCTGATTAGATTGCGGATGACAGACAGAAGAATGATTGATTTTGATATCATACTTCTCAAAAAACGCTGTCGATAAGTCACTCGTGAAATAAGCACCTTGATCGCAGACTACCTCTCTAGGAAATCCGGTCTTCGCGAAAATTTGCATCAATGCATTGATCACTGACCTCGAAGTTAGGTTTTCCACAGGAATAGCATCCGGGAATTTTGAAGCGACGCAAACAGCCGTTATCGCAAAACGATTATTTTTGTTACTCGTTACAAGCGGACCTATAGCGTCAATCGACAGACGTCTGAACGGTTCAGAAATAATCGGTACTAATCTCAACGGAGCTTTCTTCTTATCCCCTTTTTGTCCTACTTTTTGACAAATTTCACAAGTTTTGACATACTCTTCGATTTCCTGATAGCAATTTGGCCAAAAGAAATTAGTCAACACCCTCTGCTTAGTTTTACACGAGCCTAAATGCCCTGACACAGAATCATGACACAGGTTTAGAATCGCTGCCCTAAATTTCTTTGGCACGCACAACTGCATCCTGTTTTGGTTACGCTTAGAATCCGATATTCGAATTAACCGCTCATTTTTTATCTTAAATTCCTTTCCCGCTTCATTCCTAGCTTTTTCCCAACAATTTTTCAACGTGTCACACGCAGTTTGCTCTTTTTGAAACTCTTCAGCTGAAACCCCGATTAATGGACACCTGTCTGTTTCTTTTAACACAGGAAGAACAACTTTATTTTCTGCACTAGTCTCCTCTAACGACTCGCTTATCAAACCCGGTTCCTCCTCAAAATTCTGAATTTTTCTCTGAGTTGGCTTTTCATTATTTATTTCGGACTGCGCACTCTTAATCCTTTCTTGCTCACGTTTCTGACTTCGCGTTATCGCATTAATTGGATAAACAATTTTTTTATTGGACTCAATTAACTCTGCGGTTTTATTGCCTAGAAGATATATTCCCTGACTCAAATTAGCCGGTTTTACAGCCGCTTTTGTAATGACCTCTCCGAATTCCCCTTTTAAAACGATTTTCGCCAAAGGTAAACACCTACACGTTTCGTCAAACGGTTGCTTAATCCATACCTGTTCCGGCAGTAAATCCTCAACAGAAATCATATTCCTTTCGCACACGTCAATGTTTGAGCCACTATCTCTCAAGAATTCGCGCTCTTGTCCATTTATTTCTAATTTACCTATATAAGGCTCAAAACCAACACCTAAAATTTCGCCCGCACTTAAGTTATTGATCGGATTTGTTCTGCGATTAGGGTTTTGTGGGCAGTTAGGTCGAATATGGCCCCTTTCCGAGCACAAATAGCACACAATTTTACTATTTCTATCAAAATCACGATCTTTAGATTCGATTTTATCCCCTTTTAATTTTCCTGAGTCTTTTTTGTCGCCCTTAGCTGACTCAGCTTTCGGATTACTCCCACCATCATGCTTACCTGACCCGAATTTCTGACCGTCTTTCCCAAATGAATTTCTACCCTTCGTAAAACGCTGAAAAGGCTTATATTCTCTTTTCCCATTCTCCTTTCTAACCGCGTCATACTTGTCGCACTTCTCCGCCAAATCCGAAGCTTTGTTGATTTCTTCCCACACATCTACAAAATGTTGTTTGATTTCGCATGGTACCCTTTTCTTTAACTGCTCCGTGAGCATCAATTCCTTTAATGACTCTAAATCTTTAATTTCTAAAATCTCAAGCCAGTTATCTAGGTACCCTCTCAAATCGTGAACTAAATCAACCCATAATTCTTCACTTTTTTTGTTGTGCGATTCAAATTTCGTTCTTAGCGCACGCGCACTCACTCTGAATCTATTCATCAACACTTTTTTTACATGTTGAAAGTTATCAGCCTCTGACTCGTCTAATTTCATAATTATTTGTACGACGTCGCACGGCAATAAAGGGATAAGTTGCGACATCCAGTCCTGTTCGCTAACATTTTCTTTACGTGCTAATCTTTCAAATATCGTAAAAAAAAGAGAAATATCCATTTGTTTTGGGTCAAATTTCGGAGCTATGTCTTTTAATTTAATTTTCTTCAAAACCGTCTCTTGAACTAAACTCCCGGACCCTACGCTACTAGTTTCTGCAGCGCTCTGGATTCTGAGTTTCTCCAGTTCAAAATTTCGTTCGGCCTCTTCTTTTTCTTTTTCTTTTCGTAATTCCCATTCGCGCTCTTCTTTTTGCAACGCCCATTCGCGCTCTTCTTTTTCTTTTTGTAATTTCAATTCGCTTTCTTTCTGTTCCAAAATCCCTTCTATTAGCGCCTTCGCAACCCCTTCATCATAATTAGCCGCCTTTTCAATAGCTTCCTTGATTTCTAGTTTTTTGCTTTTATCTGTTAGCCCCGAAACACCAAATTCATCCGCTAACTCTAACAATATGTTTTTAGTATACTTAATGAGAAATGCCATAATTACAAAATACAATTTCACTAATTACTGAAAAAAAATGCACATATAATAAAAACAATAAACAAATCAAATACCATGAAAATATAGACAAAAGTAACACTTTGATTATCACCTACGAAATTCTTTAAACACCTTTTCTCTAAGCATTAACTACAATATTTACCCAGATACAATAAACAGTACCTATATTTAGTTAAAATAAACAACTAGAGAAAAAAAAAAATCCTAGAATTTTTACCAGTAGGCAAATCAACTAATTTCCAGTATACTCCTATATAAACAGTTACAGTATCCACAATCCTTACGTTGCTTTTAAAAAGAATTTAGAATTATAATCTTATCGAAACTTTTAAACAACAATTTAAAGTTACCAAGCTCCCCGTTACAATAAACAGAACTTTAACGATAAATTTATCTCTCAAGTAAACGCCCCGTTAAGTCATGAAATTACTCTTTTCAACCGCCTTAACTATTAACTTGACTTCGAGATATCCGTGCTTAAAATTTTACACATAAAAACTAAATTCTTACTCTTAAAGCTTCGTAACTACATGCATTGTTACAAAACAAAAATAAATAAATAAACAAAAACTATCATCCCACAACTCAATCTCTGATACTTTGCATATCTGAAAATGAAAGAAAACATACCTGAAAAATCTCCTTGATTGACATCTCCAGGGAATTCAGCAGCACAGGGAAGAAGCGAAGTCCTTTTAATCCTTTCCACGCTATTGTCACAGGCATCAATAATCTCCAGTAAATCTCAGGGATTCCAGTTGTCACCGGGCTCACAGCAAAAGTTCTTTTATACTTTTTCACCACAAACACATAGAAAACAGAGTTCGATGTTTTTTTTTTTCTTAAAACAACATACCACCGATATGCCACCATTTTATATTTTTAATTAAAGCTGTGGTGATTTGGGAGTCCACCTCGAAGAACGGAATACGCAAGCATGAGTCCAGGGATGATTTTTTGCTATTTTTATTCAAAACTTAACAAAAAAGTTGAAATTCAAATAAATTAAAAATTATTACAAAATGCTCGCCTCCGAGCATACTTCAAAAACATGCTACACACTTTTAGCACCAAGTCTCTCTCTCTTTTTTTGAGTCTCTTCCTTCCGAGCACACCTTCGAAGGGGGAGGGGAATACCCCACACGAAGCACTGATTCGTTGAACGTGATATCAGTCTACCCGTGACATCATTTTCGGCCAATCTTGGTCTACCCGAAACTCTGAGAAATGTCGGTAGCAACAAAAGGCCATGCGTGAAATCGGAAACTATTGATGTCACCGCTTCCATAGAAATATACAATTTTTTCACACAAAGCATCTGTCGCTCAGACAGCTTCTCATGGCTCCGTTCTGTCTGGTCACACGACCCCTGACCTCTTGGAATGTTTGTAACCTTCACTCCAGCACAATATATATATATATATAATGGGTTCTTACTAGAACTATCGAAATTATTGTTGTGGATTATATAACAATGTACATAATTAGCATTACACAAATATACTTCTACAAATAAAAAGATAAAAATAAATTAAATATAGTGCGTAAATAATTGTTTAGAGTGGTTAACGGGAAACAAAAACGGAATTCAGTGCGTATTTAGTTTCAAAATAAATATGCTTTAAAAATAAAAGTTACTTACAAGGAAACATTCAAAAGGTGCCGCCTTGAAAATTTAAAAAAAAAAAATATATATGTGATTTACTCTCCATAAAACACCAGAAAGTGAAAAAATTATCGGCTATAATGAATTACAGCGACCACAAAAAATTATCAAATTAAGCGTATTTGGCGATTTCACACTGTTAGGTGATTGATTTTGAGTACTTGGCGGAGAAGCAAAACACGGTTCTGTTCGTAAACGGCAATCTCGGTGCTAGCAAACTTATCATCGCCTAACAGCGCTAAATCGCTAAAACTGCTTAATTTTGATAATTTTTTGTGGTCGCTGTAATTCATTTCAGCCGATAATTTTTTCACTTTCTGGTGTTTTATGGAGAGTAGAATCACATATATGTTTTCAATATTTTTTGAAGACGACACCTTTTGAATGTTTCCTTGTTAGTTGCGCAAGTAATTGGCATTCTACTTAAGGCACAGTCGGTAACAAAAGTCTCCGAACACTAGCAAAAATTCTTATGTAAAAAAAGTACACTTAATACAGTTCTGTTAAATAAATCCTTGTCGAATCCTGTTTTTAGACTGACTAAGAACAGGATTCGACAAGGATTTATTTGACAAAACTGTATTAAGTGTACTTTTTTTACATAGGAATTTTTGCTAGTGTTCGGAGACTTTTTTTACCGACTGTAGAGTGACTATATTTTTTTCATTGAATTTGGGGACAAAGATGTCCTCGAATTTTGAGGACAATAAATAAATAAATAAATAAATCCCCTTAAATTGTAAAATTTTAGGGATTTTTATGTAGAAAGCACCTAAAAGAACTTATTTCAGCTTATTTATTATACATAAATTAAATTATTATAATAAAACACTAATAACTTTATAACCTACGTCCCCAAATGTGTTGTAATTTTTTGGGTACGAAGATAGTTTTCTAGGACTGTCCTCGAGATTCCAGGACATATGATCAGCCTAACTTAAGGGGACTTGGCACCTTTAACACACCACTAAAGTAGGTTTCATACAAATGCTTACATTTTTGATTAATATTTATAAATTAAAGTATATCTGTTTTTTGAATAAAATATACATTCAGGCAGCATTTCTTATGGTTTTTGATATGCTTTTGCCGATTTCATGTAATTAAATCTGAGTTTGCATTTTTTTCTAAATCGATGATCTTCAAAAAGCTATAAATTCTACATATATTTAAGGAAATACTTAATGATTTTTTGAGGTGATTAATAGAACCTGTTTAAAAGAATTTGAGATGAATTTTGAAATTTAATAATTAGTTTTTGGGAAAAAAATTAAAAAGTGCCTGTCTATGTAAAAATTTTGAGAGGGAAAAAAAAAAAAAAAAAAAAAAAAGGAGAAGAAGAAGAATGAAAATGATTTTTGTTTTATTTTTATTTACAATATTTTTGTTTTAAAGATATTGTAAAACTTATCCCTGATTCTTTTAGGTAGGTTCTTTTAAACATAAAAAAAAATAAATATTAAGTCACTTCTTAAATAACTATAGAAATTTAATCATTTTGAAGATCACGAATTCATGAAAAATGCAAACTGAGAAATTGTAATTTAAAGATTTCAAATCTTTAATATATATATACATAATATCATAGGAAATATTTCATGAATATGTATTTTATTGAACAAACCTAATATAGTTCAATATATAAATGTTAAATGAAAATATAAGCTTTTATATGAAGCATACTTCAGCAATGTCGTCAAAGGTGCCGAGTCCCTTTTAAATGCATACATATAACTTAATATATATATATATATATATATATTTTTTTTTTCATATTTTTTTCTTTTTACATATAGTTTTGAAACGTTTTTATTCTTTTCAATAGAAAAAATAAAATTTAATATATTGTAAAATTTTAAATATAAAATTTGAAAGCATTTAAGCAGTTTTATGAAAATGTTGCTGTAGGTCTTCTTTTGCTTACAAAAAAAAAAAATTATGTGCAATTATTTGTTGGGAAACATTGTATTTTTCTACTCTACACGCATCTACCTTTCACAAAAATAAGCAACTTTTTTGTTGCCAGACGTGGCGAACGAAACTCATTTTCTAAGCATAATTTGGCCTGTCGCCCCACGGACTATTACTACAATTTTCATAATTAAAATTTGTTTATAAATGAATGCGGGTAACTCAAACCAAAACACTGTATATGAGTAACAAGTACAATTAATTAATAGCTTCTCATTTTATGTTAGCAGAATGCAAAAGTCTACATTAATAAGCAAGAAGGAAAATCGTTGTTATGTAAAAGATCTTTTTATAAATACAAAAAAAAAAAAATGAATTATAGACATATTATAGTTTATCATTTTATGGAACTACATACCATATTTTCTGCAGCACGAACAGTCTGAGGAGACAGTTAAGGCAAGCATACTATTGTAACAATCGCAGCTATCGTAGATCACAAGTCGGATCGTACACTCCGCAGCAAAAGTATCCGAGCAATAGTAATAATCCCTGTCTAAAAAAAGTACACTTAATACTGCTTTGTTAAATAAATCCTTGTCGAATCATGTTCTTAGACAGACTAAGAATATCACTCTACAAGGATTTATTTAACAAAGCAGTATTAAGTGTACTTTTTTAAGACAAGGATTATTGCTAGTTCTAGAATACTTTTGCTGCGAAGTGTACAATCCGACTTGTGATCTACGATAGCTGCGATTGTTACAATAGTATGCCTCCCTTAAAGCCATTAAAAACACTTGTAAATGTGGATGATAGTAAAAAAAAAAGCGTTTTCAAGCCAATCAGAAGATGACTCGCTATTGACGCCTCTCTTCTTGTAGGCTGTCTCTTCAGTACATCCTTGGTCGATCCATGGATCAAATGGATTAATGACACCAGTTGACCGGATGTACTGATCGCTTTAAGGCACTCCACTGAACGCGCTCCTGCCAACTGGGCTATTGTGGCCTAGGGCAGGATCTGAGGTCCAGTTCTGAGGGATCTTGGGAATAAAATAAAATCTTGCTCGAAATATGTTGGAAATAAAAGGAAGTCTTGCCTGATGAGTGTTGGAAATAAAATAATTTTTTTTGTTCTGCAAGTCCTTTTTTATTTAAAACCAACCAATCTACCAATGGATCAATTTTTCTTTTAGTATGTACGTTTCTTCAGGAACAGATTTCATTCCCGATTTACACTTTACTGATTACCAGACGTTATCATGTTTCTTATTTTAATATTTTTACTCTATTTTTGTCGAACTTCTACATCAGAGGTAGTTAGCTACAAAAATTGTGAAGGTACAGATTTCTTTTCTTCATTTGGAATAAAATTATAAAAGCAAAATTAAGTCTTGATAAAAACTGTTAAATGGATTTTTGATTGTGAAATCTGAAAATGAGAAGTGTAATCTTACATATTTTTAAAATTTTCAGTTTAAATGAAAGTTGCGTAAAATATGATGCTTATGTGACACTTGTGATATTTAATTTCCCTTTCAATGTCGGTTTATATATTCAGAGGTTATAAATTTTTTATGTACATATTTTAAGTCTTGTACTATTGTGTTTTGGTCAACTAACTAGAAGATTATTAAGCTATTTCAACAACAAAATTCTTGACAAAGTTGTGTTTACAATGTTAACTTAAGCCATACAAATATCTTATGTACGACACGTTTTGAAAATGTTGTTTATAAAAGGGGTGTGTTGCAAAGTTTAATGCTTATTTTACCTTTTAAACTAAAATGAGAATAATTGCGAAAAATATCCCTCACTAGTATTCAAGCAGAAAAGAAAAAAAAATTATGCAGTTTAGTTTTTAGTTTTCCGCATAGAAAAGTCTGAAAAGCATAAAATTAAGAAGGAAATAAGTCTGTCTTATTGAGAGAAGTTACATAAAAAAAAAGGGTTATTTAAACATTAAATAAAGGGTTTACAAAAAAAAAAAAAAAAAAAAAAAAAAAAAAAAAAGGCGTAAACTGTTTTCCTACTGAAATTGAGTACATAGTTTTTCAAGGTCCTTAGCGAGATTTTTATTATTTAACAGGTCTTCAAAACTTTCAGCTGTGGTACATTTTAAAATATTTTGCTTGTTAACTCTTAAAATGCTATAGGAAAGAAATAACATTGTGTTATGCCCTCTGAAGAAAGTCTCCACCACCTTACAATCGTACTGTTATTAGGACTTTTTGGCTAGATAAAATATTTAAAGTCATTTAAACAAATTTAGATAAACTTAATTTTCGCGGAAGTCTAAATCGAAAATTAGCTAGAGGCATTCTGAAACTTAACGATTAATTAATTTTAATAAATATTTCCACTATAATGTTAATTTTAATATGGTATTTTTCTTCCACAAATCTTCATGAAACTTTTTTTCAGTAGTTTAATTATAATTGTATATATGGTTTTTGAAAGTCCATTATCGCCTTAATCATAAGTTCACGTAGACCAAAAGCCGTGTAAAATCCTTTCTAGGATTATATTATTCTTTCCAAAGCTACTTGTATCTTTGTTAATTTTCTGTTAATTTTAAACACGATACTGTATTCTATTTTGTTTTGTTAAAGGTAAGCGCAACTGTGTACTTCCATGGTCTCAATGTTCGCGAGTCTTTTGGTGCAAATAAATTAACATCACGTTGGTCTTTCCAATTTCTGAACCGGACTTTAATTCGAAACTGAAGTATAGTGGAAAATCTGTTTTGTCTAATTCCTGGCTGTTGTTGTAAAATCTTTAAATAATTTCAGAGCTGTTGCTTCCCCCTCCCAATAATAATTAAAGAAAAAGAAAAGATAAATCTGTGTTCTCAATTTATTCTTTATCATTCTTGTTCCATGAAAATACAGATTAAGTTCCATTTGATTTTTATCAATACCGAATTTATCTTAAAAAACATCAAACTTGTTAGAGCGAAAAAAAATGTCCCCTATTCTATTCGTAAAATCTAGTTAAGATGTTTAGTTTAACATGACGCAAAATTGTTTGAATGTGAAAATTAGACAGCACGTTAAATATACAATGATGATCAATATCACACTCCGGCAAGAAAAGTGACAAGTGTTAAAAGTAAATGGCAATTTTGAGTTTGAGGCCCTTCCTAAACAGTTTTTCAATGACAATATTCGAGGGGCTTTCAAAAAGTAAGGTAACAAGCCCATTCACAGTAAACGTTTATTCAGTAAAAAAAAAAAAAAAAAATGCAATGTAGGAAGACGCAGGGACATATTACTTCTCTACGTAATCACCATACTTATCGAGACATTTGTTCTATCGATACACCAAACCATCGAAATAGGCATTGAAGAAATCAGCGTCAAGGTTGTGCAAGCACGTTAAGAGCGGACAATACCTAATCTCGGCGGCAGCCTTGGCCCATGTTATTCTATGGGAAAATTTGATTACATAATTACTCATTACCTAATGAATATTTTTCAATTCTGTTTTCACATTTAGAAAATTCATAAGCGTTAAATTAGTACTTGTTTTCCAAAAATTGATTTTTTTAAATTTTAGTATTTCATTTTGCGACTAGAAAATGAGAAAAATGCATTTTGTGAAAAATCGCATTTTTGAACTCAAATTAAAATGTAAAAATTTAAAAAAATGAATTTTTCAAAAATGAGTACTCATTTAACGGTTATGAATTTTCTGACTGCGAAAACAGAATTAAAAAATATACATTAGGTAATGTGTAATTGTCGCAACAAATTTTCCCATAGAATAACATTGGCCACGGCTGTCCGCGGGATTAGGTATTGTCCCCTCTTAAGAGGGCTTGCTGAACCACCGCATCGGTTCTGAAATGCTCACAAGTGTTTCTTTAAAGGTCCGAAGAGATGGAAATCACTTGGTGAGAGGTTGGGACTGAAAGGAGGGATGGTCTAATACCTCCCGCCGAAAACGCTGTAACCCAAGGAACACATGTTTTCCGATAGCCTAATTGTTCATGCACAATATTAAGTGTACTGACAAATGAGATATGGAATTCTTGTGCAATTTTACTCAACGTAAAATTGCACAATTGAGTAATGCGATGATCACTTTCAATCAAAGCTTCGGCACGGTAATCATCTGCGGTGGACGTGCTTGGTCACCCTGCTCTTTCTTTATCTCTCGCATCTGTTCTGCCTTTGTCAAATTCCATGCACCAAAATTACACATGTTTTCGTGACATAACACTTGTACCATACATTTCTACCAAATGGCGATGAATTTCAGCTGGAGAATTTTTCTTTAAACGAAAAAACCTTCACTCTTCTTATTTCAATCGCAGACCATGTTTCCTTCTGAGATTTAGTCATGTCACTGGACAAACAGCTCCATCTACTGACACAGTTTTATTTCTGTGATCGTCTTCGTTATCTTCAGAGGGATTTTTATTCAGACGGATAATTTGCACACCCGTCAGAGCTCTCGTTACCTTACTTTTTGAAACCCCTACGTATGCACAAAAAGCGTCTCATCTCTATCTGGAGAATTATCAGAGAGGCAGTTGTCAGTTTTTTATCAATGCTTTATCGTCATCTTTAAGTTGATTTTTTTTTTCTCAAATGCTATACTTTTGAGCCACTTTTCATACCAGGGTAGGATGTTTTTGAAATGCACTGTTTTCCCAGACGATTGGGCTTTTTTAAATTCCTTCCCTAGGATGTAAAAACCAGATAACTTACTTTATACTTTGCGGTTTAGGAATTTTAATATTGGATCTCATTTTATAGAACTTTATATGCTATTCCTTAATAACGACTAACATGCATATTAAGAACATATTTTTGAGTTACTCTGCTTTATACAAGGGTGAAAGAATTGAGAGCTGAAATTTTTAAAATGAAGCTAGAGACTCAAGTCCCGCTTAAATTTTAAATTTGTACTACGTCAAAATTAGAGTACATTTAAAAAGTGATTGAAAATAAAGATACAATATTGCGAAATATAATAAATGTACACACATTAGCTTATAAAAATGTACACAATTGCTTCAGGTGTTATATCATAAGTAAAATATGAATACCCTAATGAAACTGAATCAGAATTTTAATAATGGTAAAGTATGAAAAGTTGAAATATCCACTTTATATTAACTACGAAACTGTACAATGACTTACATTTTAAAAACAAATGTAGCATGCTTGATTTTTTTTTCTTTCGAGAAGGGGGGGGGGGGAGGCAAGGAGGAGGATAAGCGTATGTTATGACATTTTCTCTTCTTTCATTTTCCCCCTGGGTAATAAAATTAAGAACAATAACTACTTTTCTATATGACATTCTTGTGGAAACAAGTTTCCCAGAATAAATAACTGAAATGTTTTGTACATCCTAAAGTTATGTTTTAGTTAACACAAGTCTGAGATCAGAATTGAACTTTATAAACGTCAGATTTGAACTTAATAAACGCTTTTTTTTAACTTTATAAACGTCTGAATGTGCGTTTTAGTTCCTGTTTTTTCTGAAAGAAAAAAAATCTTATTTTGTTATTTTTAAGCATTTTTAAGTTCCAGAGAAAAATAGCTGTTTTCTATTCAAAGAGTACTGTTAAATGCTTTTTCTTTCCGCAGATGGGAATTCACTGCTGAATCTTAGAATTACTCCCTGTAATACAGATTTTATTAACGATTGGCCTACTTGCGTCTTGAAACAAGCGCAGGAAGTTCAAGTTAAAGCTTTCTTCTTATCAGGTAAGTTATTTTTAACATGTTTTATTACTAAGCTATATATTACAAAATCATATAGTTATCATATCTGAACTTTAAAAAAGTTTTGAAAAAAAGTTTTCATTATTACACAAGTTTTTCGGGGTTCTTTATTCATTAATTTCTTAGATTGTTGGAGCTCATATTGTCATTTTGCGCTCCTAAAGTTACCAGGTAACGCTGCATTCGATGAAAACACAATGTGCATTTATTGTTTTACCAGAAAGTATAGTAAAGGCCCACCAACGACCGAGCGGTTCTGTGCTCAAAGCTGGTAGATGTGAGGTGCTGTGTTCGATCCCAGGTCGTGCTCGTTGGCCTAGCCATTCGGAGTTTTCCGTGGTATTCTCCGAAACTTGTGTAAACACGGGATAGGACCCCTCAGGCCTAGGACTCGGTTAAGTCAATCGGCCTTAATCCCCACAACCCAAATCTGAAAATATAGTGTGTAATATTTTACTACTTTAGAATAGTTATAAAACCTCGAAGGGACAAATTTATTTTTAAAACGGGCTAATTTTAGTCTTTGAACGTGATTTCTCTCAATTTCTCTTAACATGCACCTTATAAAACAATATTTTATTTAGGTTAGTAATGAATCGGATTTAGTCTCTTGCTATATGCATTTATAAATTGATAATAAACTAACAAAATATATGTTGATCAAAAGTTTGGAAAGCAAAATTAGTTATTCGACATTTAAAAATAATTTAACTTTAAAGTGGAATTTACTGGCATTCTTTCAGCGGAAAGTTGATCCCGATAACTTTTCCATGTCACTCAACGCAAAAATGAGTTTAAATTTTTGAGTGTATTTCTGTTTGAAATTATTTTGAGAAAAATACTTAATAATATTTATTTTATATAGGTAATGTTGAAACCATACTTAGCTATGTAAAACACTCTGATGCGTAGTTATTTATTTTTTTAAAGCTGTACAGTCAACTCGTCCCGTGATAGTAACTTCAGCAATTAAAAATGGAGTAGAAATGGTTCTTTCAGATACGGGAAGGGATCCTTGTGATGGAAGCATTATTCCAAAGTGTCCATTGATTAAAGGAAAAGTATATACGTTTAATCGATACTTTGAAGCATCTGAGGAGTTTCCTTCTGTAAGTAACAATTTTTATTATTCACTCTATTATTTAGTTTAACATATAAGAGCTTGATAATTTTCGATATTGAAAAAGCAGAAATTGTAGTCAAACTTTCAAAAGGTTTTAAAAATCAACATATTCGCTGAAAAATGAAAATAAGAATGCAGCGCTCCTACAATTTTACTCGTGTTTTCTATTGCCATTACAATTAGGCCAAAAGAAATTTTTCTTCAATGTTTGAATGCTAAAATATTATCTAAAAAGTATTGCTTTAAAATACAGGCGACAATAGAATAAAATTTTAGGAGGGAGTGAGTGGAAGTTCTCTTTTATATGTATAGATTAGATCCATTTCTGAGACTATATTTGTGTGTGTATATATATATATATATATATATATTACTAATTTAAAATATTAAGCTATATATACACACTAAGCGACCCCCCCCCCCCCACCAAAAAAAAAAAAAAAAAAAAAAAACTGCACTGCAGAAAAAATGACTTAATCCTTTTTTATTTGTAATAACTGTAAAATTAATGGTTAAAAGAAATAAAACTGTCATGTTTGCATAATACCAAAGGGATAAAATGATACCTATGTACATTTTCGATTTAATAATTCGCCTTATTACACTCTACGAAGTACTTTTTAAAAATCTGTATAAAACTTTCTTTTTGAACATACAATAACCATACACTTTGTATTCTATTATGATTTTTATATGAAATAAGTTATATTTTAATATATGAAATAAAACTATTTATTTGTTAGATTTTAAGCAATTTTTTAATAAAAATATGTATTCTGCATTGGGTTAGTTCCACCTTTATATGGAATTACTGTTTTTAATACACAGTGGCATAGTATTATACCATATTTTCTGATAAATCTCAAATTTCACTGTGCTAAATATTGTTAATAATTTTTCTAGTTCTTGCAAAGTTGTAGGCTGCAAATTTCGAATCCTCGTCTCTCTCCCTCGCCATTTTATATCTAAACATTTCCGAGCGAATTGAGATTAGACTGTTTCCAAGTCTAATAAAGAAGAAATTCTACTATATTCTTTGTAGGATTTAACTTAGAGTGAAAAAAGATATGATTATTTACAGAATTATAGGTGCTCATGGGAATGGATAGGTAATTTTAACAATTTCAAACTGACGTACTACAGACGCCGTACAGCAAGGTGCATTATCACCTTGAAATGTTGTCTGAAGAAAAGTCTGAAATACCTCCAAAATAGTCGATCAGGCGCCATTTTTATAATCACCGTGTTTTATTTTGAGTTAATTGATCCTTTGAGCAGGAAAATTTGCCCGATTCCTTGAAAAATTGTGCACCTCAGTACCATAATGTAAGGAGAAAATGTCATTGATTTAAGAGTGCGATTTTCATTAAGTCGGTCACATTTTTGTCCTCATTCTAGCTTTTTTTCAACTGCTTGAAATAAAGTAAACTTTATTCATCAGAGAAAACCAGTTCAGCCTAATAATTAACAGATGTTTTTAAATTTTTGGTCAACTAAAGTATTGTTTTTTTCTCTTTTCCTTAATGACTTTTTTCGAAGATCTTCTGTTATTTAACCTGTTTTGTTTAATTGTTCCCGCATTACTTTTTGAATAAAGTAATTTACTATACACTTTTTTTCTTATCTTTTTAAAGTTTTGAACATGATACAAATCGATTTTTTAAATATTTGCTCTTTAACTTGCGGTTATCTTGCTTGGATGAGCAACGTGACCGTCTAAAGCCAAATTTCCAGTTTAAACGGCCAAAAAATTTTATATTTTGCTAAAAACCATTTTACCAATATTTCATTAACATTTAATTATTTTGCCATCTCATGTATTAAAATATTTTTTTATTTGCATTCAAAAATTAATGCTTTTCACGGCATCGTTAACTGCCTTATTCTTATCATTTATGAAATAATTTTTAAAATTAGTTTTTCTGACAACCGCATTTTGTTTTTAACGCTGGACTCAATGCTAAAGTATATGTGGAGGACAACATAATAAAATCTATTCAAAAATTTGCTTTTTACACGATAAAATTGGCGGTTGTAGAAGGTGAAAAGGAAAATGTCCAAGTGCGGCTTTTTTTTTTTTTTTTGGTCTCTTAGTGTACATAGGAAAATTTTAAAAACTTTATAATATTTAGCAATGGATACATAATACACACACACACACATATGTATGTATGTGACTGGTTGGTTTAATAATAAGAGATTTATAATGCATTGTCTATTAATTTATATATCTCTTATAATCCTTACAGCTGAAATACTCACATTTTTATTTTAATTAGAATTATCTGTTTTTCCCAATGGTATTTACACTTTTATGTATATGAATGGAATCCAGTTGTATAAAAGCCAAATGTCTTTTAAATCAAAATACCCCCCCCCCTTTTTTTTTTTAAATTTATTGTGTGCTCTTAAAAAAATTGAAAATTTCATGTGTATACTGGGAAAGGGGACTACCGGATATCGGATTGGATACCCAGATCCGACAAAAAAAAATATCCGGAATGTCGGATATCCGGTAAAATCCATATCCGATCCATCCCTATTAAAGTGTCCTTTCAGATGTCTATAGAGCCCAAAATTTGCTTTCTTTCAACATTTAGTGCTGAACTTCTCAGATGAAAATAGTTCACTCACCATGGGAGGGGAAAAAAAAGCTTGTATTGATGAATTTTTATGAGAAAATACAGAAGAAAATTTTGTGGTCGTCACAACGTACTAGCTGAGTTTGAGTCAAGGTTAAAATTTTCAGGAGTCATTTTTTTCATTTGTTCTTTACGTACCAGGTTAGAATTCCCATTCTGGAATGAATATTCATAGTAGCTCGGAATTTACTTTTAAGCATAGGTTCTAGTCTAACGAGCATGATTGTACAAAAAATAACCGTAGAACGATATAAATACAAAAAAACCCTTAACGGGTTAAAAGTTTGTGACGCAGCACTGTACTTTATGGCTATAAGAATAAGAAATACCGGTCTTAAAAATATCAAATTTTCAGTGACGCTTTGCTATTAATCAAAAAATACATAGACTTTCTTATTTGAATTTGCTTTTTTCTTCTATTTATTTTTACAGTGTAAACGTTATTTTCCACATAAAATAATATATAACATTTATTCACCGATACCTTTTCATTTACATCTCATAATATTAAAATATGTGTTTTAAAAGAAAAATGATATGAAATTCCAGCAACGCAGTGATGTTACACAAAATGATTTGTTTTTAAATTCCACTGCAATTATTTTGTTTTGCATATTAAAGTATATTCCACATTGAAATATTGCTTTTAATTTTCAAATACTCAGTCAAATATATATCACTTTCATTAAGTTTATATTATGTACTGAAATGTATTTATTTCAATGAATTATTTTATCTTTTGCGTTCTGCCATCCAAAACATACAACTAAAAATTTCTCAAATGTTTTCTTTGCAGCACACTATCTATTTGCATGCGTTTTCAATTAATTTGGATAAGATGGCACAAAATAAACATTTCCATAAATTTTACTTACAGTTTTGGCTAGCGTGACGCAAAAGATAAAATAATTCATTATATTATATACTGAAATGTATTTATTTCAAACTTAATGAAAGTGATATATATTTGACTGCGTATTTGAAAATTAAAAGCAATATTTCAATGTGCAAATATACTTTAATATGCAAAACAAAATAATTGCAGTGGAATTGAAAAACAAACCATTTAGTGTAAATTCACTGCGTTGCTGGAATTTCATATCATTTCTTTTAAAACACATATTTTAATATTATAAGAGATGTGAGTAAATGTTATATATTTTATGTTGAAAATAACGTTTACACTGTAAAAATAAATAGAAGAAAAAAGCAAATTCAAATAAGAAAATCTATGTAATTTTTAATTAATAGCAAAGCGTCACTGAAAATTTGATATCATTTTTAAGACCCGTCTTTCTAATTCTCATAGCCATAAAGTACAGTGCTGCGTCACAAACTTTTAACCCGTTAAGGGTTTTTTTGTATTGATATCATTACTTTTTAGGGGTTAGTGATTAAAATGTAAAATTAAAGGAAAATGGCAATGAGTTTACAACCCTGTATAAAAAGTGCAGTTTCATAGGTCACACCATATTACATTTTACCTCGAGCAAAGTAACAAACTAAATGAAATTTTTAAATTTTATGAAAAGTGATAAATAAAAAAAAACTTTGGGAACGAATATTTCTTGTGTGATGGAAACACGCAACATTACAAAGTCATAATATAGTATATTTTAAAAATGATAAACAATTTCTACCGAAAAAAAAAAAAGTGATTTATTTAATATTCAATTTCTTTGGTTCAATGGTTCATCCATTTCTTAAATAGTTCAACAGAACATTTAAAATAAATGTTCAAAAAATAATTTGTGTACGAAAGTTTTTGTAAAAAAGTATTCTGAATAAGTTTCTAAAGAGCTCCGTTCACCGTATAGATTTTGGTTTAGATAAGAAAAATTGAACACAAGTTTTTAAATGGACAATCGAATGAACAAAAGATTATTTTCTTATTTTTTTTAATTGGAGATGTATAAAGTAAAATGTTGTAAGGTTTTGACAGTAATTTTCCAAAATGCCTAACACCATGGGGGTGGGGATCAGATCCTCCTTCAGAAACTCTGATAATTCTAAAAAAGATGCTTAATCAATTTGAGGGAGATTTTGTTTTGTTTAAAATTAATTCAGATGGGGAAAATGGGAGGGGGCAGGGCAATCAGTTAGACCACTTTGAAATTTTAATCAGGAAAACGTTTTTTAGAAAATGTTTTTTTTTTAAAATCTAGTTTTATTTTATCTGGTTAAATATACTGTACATAGTTCCCACATTCTTCCTAGTATTTCGTAATCACGCTAGAATTCCTGAAAATTTTCTAAAACGGGGTGAATGGATTTTGGACATTGCCTCATTTTCTAAAATTGTGTTATGGGGGTAAAAAGTGTACTAAGAGATCTAACTTTAAAATTTTAAATGATAAGGATTTTTTAGAACTTCGAGAAATCTTCTGGATACAATTACTTAAAATATTTCCAGCGATACTTATTTAAGGTTGGTTGGTAGTAGGTTTTAAGGCCAACTGACTAAGCTAGGGTCCTAGGCCTATAGGTAGAATGGCCTCCACGAGGTCTTTCTAAGAAGTCGAAGTCCGTATTCAAGCGAGTTTCGGATAAAAACATGGAAGGAACGGCTATGTCAGAGTGCGGGATGGGATCGAATCCGGCACTTCTCATCCACCAGCTTTGAGCGCAGAACCGCTGGTGGGGCATTTTTAAGGAACTTATAAATATTTTTTTTCTAAAAGTCCCATCTTCCTCCCCAAATCTATCGGAAACGCCACGGAATTTTTGAAAAAAAAAAAAAAAAAAAAGTGCAAATTAAATATGCGTCTGTAAGTAAGAACTTTAAATGAGCTCTTAATCCTCCTAATTACCCTCCTATTTGAAATTATACTGTTTGCTTTCTACGATTCCACCTATCGAAATACAGCTTCGATTTCTTTTTTTTTTTTTTTTTTTTTTTTTTTAAGAAATTGTTCATAGAAGACATTTTCGACTAACTAAAAAAAAAAAAAAAAAAAAAACTACATTTGTTTAAAATTTTAATGATGCGCATTTTGCTGCCCCTTGTTTTCGAAATTTCCAAAATTTTTTCTAAAATTTCCAAACAAAACAATGATCCTTCAAACTCATTAAGCCCTCCCTGCTTTTTATTCAGGTTTTTAGAATTTCCAAGGTGTTCTTGAGACAGGGGGGCAAGACTTTAAATGAAAAATTTTCTTTCATATTTTTCTAACGAATAATTATAGAGAAAAACATTTTTTTGTTAAAATGTTGTTTTGGGAAGGTCTTTCCATCAAACTAACAGAACATTCCTCCCTCCCCCAATTTTCACACTTACAAAATTAAAATTTGCCCATGTCTGACTCCTTGTGCTCCCTTCCCCCACCATACATTTTTTTTCTTCTTAACTAAACAAAATCCCGTAAAAATTGTCGAAGACGTGTTTTACAGTTTTTAGAAATTACGAAAATTACTGGATATAGAAAAACAAATTGAATAATTTGTATTCGACACTGTTTTTCAAGATTTTGTATGAACTTCGGAAACACTTTTCTAAAATCGATTAAGTTAATGAAAAAATGAACAACTTGATTAGCTTTTTATATAATACAAAATGAATTTAAATCAGTTTGATTTAAAGGCTTTTTCCTAAAAGAATTTGCGATTTTTATAATCTAATGCAAACACAAGTTCCTGTAACAATCTTTGCGTTATCAGTAATTTTAAGCAAAGCAAAATCATTTAATTTAGTATGAGTAATAATCGTTATTGTTGCTGGTTTGGTTATCAATCGTTGCGGCCGACTTTTAAGTTTTCAAACTGATTAATTGATTAGTTTTGCAAAGTGAAAACAATTACTTACTTATTGTAATTTTAGTTAATTTTTTGTGTTTCAGTTGAAAAAATTAAAATTACCTCAATTTACAGTCAGCAGTGACATATTTTTTTAAGTAGTGTATACAAAATTTGCAATGTATTATTAATTTCTAGTTTAAAGGCTGCAGATGCATGGTAATTTCATTTTATATCAATATTATATGTAAGAAATAAATTTATACAAGTTAAGGAGGATTTTTTTTTTTCTTCTAGAGTAGCTTTTATTGTTATACTCATGCCTCCTCCCTACTGTTAAATTTAAGAAAGAAAGAAACAATTATTTTTTAGGTATAGATGTGATTTAAAAGAAAAAAAAACAAATAAAAATAGAAAAATCTTTAAAATGTGAAACATTTATACTGGTAAATATTTAAGTAGTATAGTTTTTTTAATAGAAATTTAATGAACAGAATAATTTATAAAATAATAGACTATGTAATTTTTAATTATTTTACCAGTATGCTTTGCAGAAATATATTATTTCGTAAAATTAAGTATTATAATGCGAAGAAAAAAAAATATTTTTAAAAATATATTATGGGTTTAAATTAAAGTCAAATAAAGATGTATTTTACTTTATTTTAATACTCATTTTACTAATTTTAATTCTGTTTTCAGAGTTTTTCCAATGCATTTAAGTGTGTTTGGTAACAGTGTTTTACTTTTATTTAAAAAAAAAAAAAAAAAAAAAAAAAAAACGGAAAACATGAAATTTTAGATTTGGATTTTGATATATTATAATTATTATAATCCTTTGTAAAATATTTCATTCACATATACTATATTATAGGAATTTAACTTTAAAAAAATCTTAATATATTCAAAAATTTTTACAGCTTAACATTTTGTAATATGTATACTATATATATACTAGAAATTTAATGAGCAAATTAATCAATTATTCTTTTTTTTTTTTTTTTTTTTTTTTTTTTTTTTTTGTTTCAGGATTTTTTCTATTCATTGTTTAAGTGATTTATCAATTAGTTAAAAAAAAAAATATATTTGCATATGATTATGATATTATCTATCATTTTTATGAAAGTAGTAAAGAAAAAAGTTTTTGTTGTTGCAATCACTTTTTAAAATAAAACCAATTTTGAAAGTTAACAACGTATCAACTTGAAAACAATGAGAATTGAATATTTTTGATAAAAAAATTATATAAAATACAAATACCTAAATTAATAAATCATTTAATATATATATTAAAGAAAAATATTTTATTTTTGTACTAAGTTTATTTTTTACACTAACTGCCGATAGATGGAGCCAATTTACCTATCTGAGATTGAATATTTGAAATGGAGGCGAAGTCTGTATGCATCCGCGAACATTCCAAACATTCTTTTCTTTTGAGCGATGCGAAAGAAAAGAGTGTAATCCGCGAGGTAATATAGTTCCATTTTTAAAGGGAAATATATAAAAAACAAGAGTGTTTTGGGAAAAACGGGGCACGTCATGCTTCTCAGACAAAAGAAATTAATATCATATATCAATTTCATGAAATTTGTCAGAGCTGTTTTCGAGAAAAAAAAAGTTACACAATTACCATTTTTCCTTTGAAGTCTTAAATTGCAATTCCAGATCTCAAAATATATAGAATGTGGAAGTGTGAAACTTTCAGGATAGCATCAGGCAGAAGATACAAGATTATTCTGAAAACATTAGATCAGAATATCTCCAATTTGCTGGGATATTAAGTGTTGGCGTTTCCAAATTCCTTTCATGTTAAATTGGCTGTATATATGTAGCAGGTAAGCTTCGTATGAGCTTTGCTGCGTCACGGAGACACGGGCGTGTCTCATGATATTAAACAAAAATTAAACCAATAGTCCTATTTGTAATTTAAAAATATCCATCAAAATTAAAAGCCAGTTGGGGGGGGGGGGAATCGATTGTGTTATAAATCAATAAGCCTGCTAGTGTTTTTATGGAATTTTGGAGCCAAAAGTAAATGGGAAATCTTGCAGATAAATGGTTTTTCAGTCAGATTACACTACAGGTGCTGGAGTCGGGTGGCTGGTTTACGCGTGGATGTTTGCAGTTGTTCGGAATGAATGAGCCATAGGTCCCGGCTTTATTGAGCTTTGATGTTCGGGGGGGGGGGGAGGGGAGAGCTAGCGATACTTCAAATCAAAAACAATGTTTAGGTTGACTAAAATGTATTTGATGGGCAGATAAATCTCAGTTCGGCTCAGAAGTTCAATAAAGACACCCCAGTTGGCTTATCGATAGTTTGAAACAGCAAACAGGCCTACATTTACTGTTAACTTACTTGCAATTCTGAAAGATTTGTTAAATAAAACGTGGAAAAGTCACTTGGTATATCAGACGATAGGCTGACAAGTATTTTCGTGAAATTGGGGGGTGGGGGGGGGACAGCCTGTTCCCTCTAACACCCCCTCTCCTGTTCGCTACTCCCCTGAATATATATCTGGCGAATTAGCGCACTCTCGCAAACACGCGGCATGCCAGAGGAATGTAGCCACCCTATAACAGAATTTCAAACCTGTGAAAACGAATGGGTAAGAAATGAAAGTTAATCGATCGATGTGCAGAAATAGAGCGAAGTCCACATAAAATGAAGTCTTTTTTTCTGGGATCATAAGATTTTAAAGGTATAAAAATTACAAATGAGAATTAAAATAGTTTTGTGATTCTAGAATGAACGGAATAAGTTAGGCGACCCCCCCCCCCCCTTTAGTTACAGGAATTCAAATACTTCTATTCGAAAATTTTTTTTTATCGGAGCTTCATTCACTTTGTCACTGCTCTAACCGGATCTCTTGTTTTCTAGTCTAAAAATGAATTGGATCGTAAACTATCAATTACTTTGGATTGAAATTTGAAGATTTCATTATTTTCTTCATTAAGTTACTTTCACTCATTGAAGAATTGATGTATTAACTGTCATTCAGAAAGTTGTTCAATGGACTCGAAAGAAAATGCACGTATTGGACAAGAAAATGTTAGAATCCAAATTACTCCTAGAGTGTAGATCCCACTTTTGTCGATGTGCCTGGCAGATACAGTTTGGAATAAAAATTTTGGTATTCTCTAAATAGGCAACACTAAAAAGCATTTACTCAAATTCACAATATCTATCACTTCGATAAGAAACAGAGTAAGAGTACTTTTTTTAGTAGAACAGTCAGTTTTTTATTACTTAAACGAATCTAACAAATATTCAATTCATCATATATATATATATATATATATATTAATTTACATTTATTTTTATATTTTACTAGGGTCTTGTTGAAATAAAGTTTGGTATTCTGGATACAAAAACCAGGAGATTTGCTGTTTGTGCAAGAGTTCCAGTTTTCATTGAAAAAAGTTTTAAAAATCATATCTTTCATAATTAAATTCTGTTTTCAAGTTTTTACACATGTATTTTTTTAATTAAGCTTAAGAGTTTAATAAATCTTACACAATATATATACTCTTCTTATTTTGACTAATCTTAGAAAAATCCCAATTTGTTAAAGCGAGAAAATGGATGTTCTATGAAGTGAGTTTATGCAATTTTGCGAGAAAGTTCGTTAACATTGAACTCTTTGAAAAAACTGAAATTGATTTTGCTAAACAAAACTCCCCCTCACCTTTTTTTTTTTTTTCATTTTACAAATGCGCTAAGATAATATAAAGTGAAAAGAATTAGCCTGTGCCAATTCATTAATATTTTAAATAAAATTCTGTAAATATTAGCACTTTTCATATATAAATTCATAGTTTATTTAAAATGTGTCGAGGATTATAAAAAATATCCGATATTATCTACCAGATTAATATATAATAGCTGTCAGAAGTTTGTAAAATAAGCATATACAACCTCATTTCTTAATCGTATACTTTTAAAATCTGCCCTATTAAAATTTATTGATGCCTGATAGGGAATTACTATTGAATTTTGAAGAAAAACGAAATATTTTGTATTTAACATCCCCCCCCCCCAAAAAAAAACCTATTTATAAAACAATTAAAAAAATATATATAATGAAGAAATTAATCTTAAAACAATTTATTGTGAAATAAGACTAAATTATAGAACAGACTAAAATTGAAATGACATGAAGTATATATGGAAAAGTAAACTACAAATGAAAATCCAACTGCTCATTTGGAAAAACTAAAAAATTCCTAAAAGGAAAAAAGTATCAAAAAATTTTTATCAGGATATTGACAGCCTTTTATAAGTTCTCTTATCAGCCATTTTCTAACTTCTAAAGTAATCCGATTTCCAGAGATTTTCGTCTAAATATGAAGATTCATAACTTCCTACTTACCGAATGTAGAAATATTTATCTAAAAATCTTATCTGAATTCAAATAAAAGCTATACTTTAACAAACAAGGAATAACTGAATTTAGCCCTCAGAAATATGCAAGTATTTTTAGAGAAGAAAGCATTAGTGATACATACACATTCAAATTTATTGCTGAATTCTGTGAGTAAAAGTCATATTTGTTTCAAGAACATACGCAATATATATCTAATAGTAGAAAAAAGCCCCACCACTGTCTGGGAGGTTCTGTTCTACCATATTCTACCTAAGTACTATATTCTACCATAATATGGAAGTACCATATTCTACCTAACTGTTAGAATTTTTCTTTTTTTTTTCCCTCGAAACTCGCGCAAATATGGGATATGCCTCCCTTAAATATATATATATACTATATAAAGAGAAAGAGGTAGGTCTACCTAGGACCTAAGTACATTCAATCAACCCTTACATCTACACTGAGGGGGGGGGGGGGAATCCACAATGCAGAAAAATTGACTTACACCTTTTTTTATTTATAATAACTTAAAAACTAATGGTTGAAACAAATAAAACTGTCATGTTTTCATAAAACCAAAGAGATAAAATTAAACATATGTACATTTTCTGTTTAATAATTCGCTTTATTACACTATACGAAGTACTTAATAAAAATCTACTTAAAACTTTTTTTTAAACGTAGTATAATAAATATATACTTAGTATTCTATTATTTAGTATATGACATAAATAAGCTATAATTTTAATATATAAAATAAAACTATTTGTTACATATAAAAAGTTACTTAATAAAAAATATATATTCTGTATTGGGTAATTCCACCTTTAGATAGAATTACTGCTTTAATGTGTAGTGCTTATATTATGCAATGTTTTATAAATCTCAAAAATTTCACTGTGACAGATATCATAATTATTTCTATTTCCTAAAGAGTTTTAGGATGCAAATTTCGAATTCTCTCCCCCCACCCCCACCCCACCCACCCGCGCGCGCGCGCGCCTTTTAAACATTTTCGAGCGGATTGAGATTAGGACTATTTTTCAGATCTGGCAAAGAAGAAATTCTAGGATATTTGTGGGATTAACTTGAAAAAGATATTACAGAATTATAGGTGCTCATTAGAGATGGGATAAAAAGTTACTTTTCAGTAACAGGTTACTTCGTTCCATACTTCCTTTGGTAATAGGTTTTTGCAACATATTTTTATAACCTATTACTTTTTAATTTACATATGGCTAATGTCTTTCTAATCATTTCTGGATGATATACAATATATACATGTGTCCTACATAGTGGATGCGGTTCATGTTTTTAAGTCCCAATGCTTTCGAATAGTAATCTTCACTTTAACACTAGAATTTCTTCAATTTAAAAAAAAAAAAAAAAAAAAAAAAAACACGCTGATATGAAATAGTGGTAGTAAAAATTTTACACAAACGTTTGTCCCAATCGAGTAAGCTTAAGGTTCATTAAACCAATTCCTTTAAACACGAAAACAGAATATTTCAAATATCAAGAAACACGTACACGAGAGCCGTTTTCTGGGGGAAAGAAAAAGAAAAGAATTCTCATATTATAAGCCATATATGTAATTAAAAAACAATTAAATAGCAAATTTTTAAGAAACATCTTTAAAGCATCCCAAATTTTAAACTACCGAGTGACTGTTTCTTTTAATTTTCCGAAGAACTTGAACTTTCCAGATTGACAAGAAAATTAGTGTTTTTCACTCATACTTAGCAAACATTCACTTTGAATATGTTTTCTAAAATTAGAAACACTTGTTAAAAAATATAGATTTTGCTTACAAAAATTCCATAAAATGATGTATTTTCTCAGACAGTTAATTTTAATATAAGAGCATAATTAACTATTCTTAACACCTTTACTCATTTTAAATCTAAAAAATAGTCTCAAGAAAAAATCAGATTAAAAAAAAAAGTGAAGAAAAGCTAAACAGTAAAAATAAATAAATATTCAATTTTCTTCTCAAATTATTCTTAATAAAACCACAATAAATGCTGTATGCCATTACGCATTTTCAATTCCATCTGCTATAAGTAATTAAAATATTAAACAAACACTCCTTCCTTTCAATTATCAAACTCCCCAAAACATCTGTTTCCAATACGCAAGCGAATCCAAACCTAGCAAGTGTAATGCCATTCTTCACCTTCATGACGAAATAGTAATCAACATCTAATAATCACTCCTTACCTATATGCTAGCTGCATAAATTAACACTATTTCGTTAAACCGTGGTATCATTCTATTTTATTAAAACGATTTTATTATCCCATGAAAAATAATCAACACCAAATCAAATCATTTCTAAATTAATATGAGCACGATGTTATTTGTCCTAAACGTTAAAATTATCTTGCTTATTAAAATTATTTTGATTAATATATTTCACAAGGAATATTCCGTAATACATTCTAGAAAATATTATTACAAAATTATCGTTAAAAAAAATAATACATCTGCAGCTGTATTTTTTTAACGATAATTTTATGAACTTGGAAATGGAAAGATATTATTGATTCAGAATATCACTGACAAGGGAACTCTTTCAAGTGCTAATCACCGATTTCCTTCAAAAAATTACAGAATATATTTTACGTTGCACTTAATTCACTGGTAAAAAAATTAGCTGCTGAATCGCAACAGGAAAGCTGCAAAAAATTATTAAATTTTACGTTTTGAACGCCAATTACGAAAAAAGTCATCGCCAAATCACATTAACCTTCCTTCAATGATACCAAAGAACTTAAGTATAGGGTAGTATTTTCTATCGCTCTAGGGGTTACTGAAGCAAGAAAGCCATCCCCTTCGTGAAGGATCAAAATTAAGATGTCATGTCTACGGAACACACCTAAGTGTGAATATAAGGCCGTCTTTAATTTTCCACTGCGTAGCTACAGTGCGACGTTAAACCACTCAACACTCAAGATATTTCCTGAAATCTAGAAATTTCTATTTAGAAAAAGTGACGTTATGTTTTATGTTAGATCAAATATTTTCAATTATTTTATGTAAATTTTCAATATTGCATTTATTTAAAATAATGCAATTTCAGTTTCAGAGTTACATTTACATTACTCCAGCTTATATATAATCTGGAGTAATTTAATGTCTGAAGTTCTCGGCATGTGCATTTACAGTCGGCAGCAAAAGTATCAGAGCACCAGCAATAATCCATGTCTAAAAAAAAGTATATTTAATACTGTTTTGTTAAATAAATCCTTGTCGAGATATGTCCTTAGTCAGTTTAAGAACATGATTCGACAAGGATTTATTTAACAAAACAGTATTAAGTGTATTTTTTTTGGCATCGGAATTATTGGCTAGTGCTCGGATATTTTTGCTGCCGACTGTATATAAATTTGCAGAAGATTTAAAAACTAATCTGATTTATAGGTTGGTTGGCTGGGTTTTACGTCGCACTAGTGCTGCGCAATGGCGACCAATATGAATTATAATATTTGATTATTAGAATAGTTGATTGAAATTAATACTCAAATAAATAAATCAAAATTAAAATATTTAAGATATTTTAGGTTTAGTAGGTTTTAAGTTTTAATTCGCAGTATAACTATACAATGGCGACAGTCTAGAATACATTCCTAGAGATGGTCCGTAGACGTGCTATTACAATTTTGATCCTTTACGGAGGGGATTATTTAAAATTGGAAAAACATGTGCATAACCACTACTTTATGGCTTCTTACATTTCTGGCAATTTATTTTGTATAAGTTTACGGATAATAATATAAACAATTTTGTAAAAATATGCATTAGAATTTCATAAGGTTGGTTGGGTTTTACGTCGCACTAGTGCTGCATAATGAATTTCATACGGAATTTTATAGAATTATTAACTGCGAAATTTTGTTATTTTAAAATTGTTATGCTGAATGCAGACCCTCCGTGGCCGAGTGAGTATGTCACCCTTGCTAATCGCCTTCAAGTGCAAAAGAATGGGTTCGATTCCCCAGCTGACCCCAGAGTGTTTTTAAATTTTTTGTATTTTAATCCGTTTATGTTATAGCGGGGGGGGGGGGGAGGAGATGTCGAGTCAAACATACATATCAGATGTATGTATTAAAAATAAATCTGTACTGATAAGTATAAAGGATTTAAGTCCATATTCTTGATTTTTCAGGAGACGAAAAATAAAGTTTAACAAAAAACTAATGAGCAGAATCGATTAGGAAAAAGAGATTATGTTGGTTTATACGCTTTATACCATTCAGTGATTGTAAATATTCATTTAATAAAAGGAAAAATTGAATTAAATATTTTATACCAAAGATTAATGCTAAATTTCTGACTTGAATCTTTTTTTACCAATGGATTTTCTCAAAGACTAAATGACATGGATTTAAATCCTTTATACCAATCGATAGAGAATTTTTTTCTGAGTCTGACTATGTACTTAACTCAAAATCGACATTTTTGGACTTAAATCCTTTATACTTATCAGTACAGAAATAACATACGCAGAATGCAATCATTTATCACCTGCAGATGTCACCGGACCATCCTCAGAAGTGCATCGGAAACCGTCGCCAATTGCCCATAGTGCAGTACTAGTGAGACGTTAAACCCAGCCAACAAACAGACATCTCCAATTGCTCATTGCGTAGTTTTAATTAGATATTGGATCCACACAACTCATGTTCTGTGGAGTTGCTTGTTCGTCGAAGGTTCGTACTGCCCAATAAAATTATCACACTTATAAGAAAAAATGTGTTCGGATAAAAATAGCTTTGTGTTTTAATATATAATGTTTTGTTTTATTTAAATTTATATAAAAGTCTTGATCATACATTTTTTTAATGTCGTTATTAAAAACTTGGCGTTATTGCTCTTGCAATTTTTAATGGCACAGTTTATTTAATTGAAATATTAAATGTTATTTAAAATTTCGACTAAGTAAGTCTCAATCTGGTAAATTGTCTGGTTTTTGTTAATCTATTCTGAATTCTCAAGTGCTCGACAGCGTATGGAGTTCGTTTGGCTATCAAATAGAAAGAACATCTACATCTATTAAATCTTCATTGCAATGAAATTCCAAAGAATGCAGTCGCCAAACAGGCGCTTTTTTGGAAATATTGCAGACATGCTTTCATTTTTAATAATTTTTTATAGCCTATCTATTGCGACTCAGCAGCTAATATTTTAGGAAGATGCTATTCATGATTAAATCTTATGCCAGAATTTTTTTCAAGAAAATTGGCGATTAGAACTTCAAAGAGTTCCCTTATGAGTAAGAGATTGCATGAAATCGTCTGTATTCCTTACTGAGATTTCAGACCTATTTTTTTTCAGACGTGAAGTAACGAATCGATTCGAACATCTGCGCAGAAAGTCTGATGCAAGTCTTTAGCCGGCGTTCATAATATTGTTTTTGTATTTTGTAAATTAAAAAAGTAATTATGTAAACGAAATAATTCAAGCTTTTTACTTGTATAATGGTGTATTATATCAGTTTTATCGCCAGAAATTTCTTGTCTATTTCGTGTGCAGAGATAATGTTGAAAATATTATTTTTTTAATAGGATATTTTTTGTAATATATTACAGTGCTAATAGGCTACAATGCAATGATATTACTTATGTTACGTGAAATAACGCCCATCTCTAGTGCTCAGGGGTATGGACAGGTAATTTTAACAATTTGAATCATATAAACGTACCACAGACGCCGTATAGCAAAGTGCATTATCTTGAAATCTGATTGCGGAAAAGTCTGGGATACCTTCAAAATAGTCGGCCAAGCACCACTTTTATAATGGCCATGTTTTATTTCGAGTTAATTGATTCCTTGAGCATTAAAATTTGCCCGACTCCTTGAAAAGTTACGCACTTCCGTACCATAATGTCCGAAAAATGTCACCGTTTTAAGAATGCAATTTTCATTAAGTCTGTCGCATTTTCGTCGTACTGCATTAGCTCGAAATAAATTAAACTTATCAGAGAACCATTTCAGCCCATTAATTGATAATTTCATAATGTTTGGTCAACTGAAGTTTTTAATTCTTAACAATGCCTTTTTTTTTGGCAGGTCTTCTGATTTTAACCTGCTTTGTTTAATTGTTCCCGCGCTGTTTGTGAAGAAAGTATTTTGCTATACACTTTATTTTAAATCTCTTTTCTGTGTTCTGAACATGATACAAACCAAATTTTTTAAACATTTGATTTTTTAACTTGCGATCATCTCGCTTGGATGAGCAACGTGATTGCCTAAAGTCAAATTTCCAGTTTAAACAGCCAAAAAATTTATCTTGCTAAAAAACATCTCACAAATATTTCGTTAACATTTAATTATTCTGTCACCTCACATATTAAAATATTTTTTGATTTTCATTCTAAAATAAATATTTGTTATGGCATCGTTAATTGCCTTATCCTTGCCATTTTTTAAATACATTCAAAAATTACAATATTCCTGACAACTGCACTTTGTTTTTAACACTGGGTTCAATCTTAAAGTGTGAGTGGGGGATGACGTAATAAAATCTGTTCGATAATTTGCTTTTTAAACTATAAAATTGGCGGCTGTAGAAAAGAAAAAATCAAAGTGCGGACTTTTCTCTTTCCTTTTTTTTTTTTTTTTTTTTTTTTTTTTGGAGTCTGTCCCTTAGTGTACACTGATTGTAGAAACCCAGATAGCACAGAAGGCTTGCATTATGGTATCTACATACTTGATTAATCAAGCCAAGAAATTAGCATTGACAAAGAAACATTCAAAAGGTGTCGTCTTAAAAAAAAAAAAAAAAAAAAAAAAAAAAAAATACTGGGGGGGAAAAAAAAATGCGATTCTACTCTTCATAAAACACCAGAAAGTGGAAAAATTATGGCGATTTCACACTGTTAGGCGATTGATTTTGAGTACTTGGCGGAGAAGCAAAACACGGTACCATTCGTACACGGCAATCTCGGTGCTAATGAACTTATCGTCTAACAGCGCTAAATTGCCAAAAATGCTTAATTTTGATAATTTTTTGTGGTCGCTGTAATTCATTTCAGCCGATAAGTTTTTCACTTTCTGGTGTTTTATGAAGAATAGAATTATATATATTTTCAATATTTTTTGAAGACACCTTTTGTGAATGTTTCCTTGTGAGACTAACATTTCAAGCCAAGAAACTTGCATTGAGGCTGATATTTCAAGCCTGTATGTTTAATGCAAGCCAAGATCCAGAATTCTAGTTTACACTTGTCCTACCGACTTGATAATGCAAACATGAATCAAGAAATACACATTAAATATCAATTTAGAAATTTTTTTAACAACATTGAAAATTCATTTTTCATAAAATGGAGTAATAGACTGATATTTTACGAACTATGTGAAAAATACCACAGGCGAGAATCGAACCCGGGCCATTCCGCTTAACGCGCGGATGCTCTAACACTGAGCTACCCTGGCTGATAACCAGCTCGGCACTTCTCACATAATATACGTTGGCAAGGTCACAGAGTTTGAATTAGAGCAACTATATCAAGTGACAAATTTAAACATGGCACAACTCCAACAGGCCACGAAATATCAGTTTAGAATTTTTTTTTAAAAACTTTTTTAGTTAGGCGAGACGTATTAATCCTGGACGATAGGTCTAATGCCCCAGCCCTACCCACCCGCTCCTCGCTTTCTTTTTCTAGTCAGTTCTTTTTATTACTTCCGGTGTGAGTTTTTTTAATTTTATTTTTTTAACACCCTTGACATTGTGAGATTTTTTTTGTTTTCGTCCCATGCTATTTGTATGGGATTTTAGCTATTTTTTCCCTCGTTTTCTACATTCTAAAGTGCGGTGGTTCCCGCCCGCCACCGCCGAGACACATAATAGGCGAGACGTATTAATCCTGGACGATAGGTCTAATGCCCCAGCCCTACCCACCCGCTCCTCGATGCCTTTTTCTAGTCAATTTTTTCCTTTTATTACTTCCGGTGTGAGCTTTTTTTTTTTTTAAACACACTTGACATTGAGTTTTTTTGTTTTCGTCCCATGCTATTTCTATGGGATTTTAGCTTTTCTTTCCCTCGTTTTCTATATTCTAAAGTGCGGTGGTAGGAGTTTAGAATCATCAGGCCAAAATGATATGTGGTAAATTTGCACGTTTGAATACCCAAAAATAGGCAAAGTCCCCCATCTTGCGTGGGAAAAAGAAATTAGTTAACTTTAAATGAAAGATCTTATTTAATTATGTTATGGAACTAACAAGGAAACATTGAAAATGTGTCGTCTTCAAAAAATATTGAAAAAAATATACGTGATTCTACTCTTCATAAAACACCAGAAAGTGGAAAAAAATATCGGCTGAGAGAAATTACAGCGACCACAAAAAATTATCAGAATTAAGCATTTTTGGTGATTTAGCGCTGTTAGGCGATTAGTTCGCTAGCACAGAGATTACCGTGTACGAACAGAATCGTGTTTTGCTTCTCCGCCAAGTACTCAAAATCAGTCGCCTAACAGTGTGATATAGTCAAATATGCTTAATTTTGATAATTTTTTGTGATCGCTGTAATTCATTTCAGCCGAGATTTTTTTCACTTTCTGGTGTTTTTATGAAGAGTAGAATCACATATTTTTTTCAATATTTTTTGAAGACCCCTTTTTGAATGTTTCCTTGTAAGTATGTACCTATTGTAATAATTGGACTCAACCTATGTGGGAAAATACAAAAACCTCATGACTGCAAACGTTGTTGTTCCACCAAAGATCTTATTTTTATTTTAACGAGCGCTTAGTAGGTAATGTGCAGATTAACGAGCGTCTAGTCGGTAAAGTGCAGATTATCTAGGTAATTAGAGAAATGAAACAATTTTTCGCACTATGTGCAGATTATCTAGCTAATCTGCAGATTAACTGATTTCTGCACTTTAGTGGTAACATATATACAAATGGGTGACAAAATAATGTGAACACTTTTGCTTTATTCTTATATTTAACGTTTTTGCATTTTGATTGCTTTATGCTGTCTAATGCTGCCATATTTCCTGAAAATGGCTTTGCACTGGGTTTAATACCAAAGGTGTTATAATTACACTCATGTTTGTGAAAATTGCAGCACCATGAGGAGATTATGCAAACTGAACCAAACTTACAGGAAATGTAAAGTGAGGTAAGGCATGCAAATGATTAGAATTACAAAGCGATTGTGCATGCGTGGAATGAGAACCAATTCCTTAACAGTCGATTGTTCTAGGTATACAAAGGGCTATAAAGGCGCGTTGGAATCTGTTGGTCGTCCTCTATCTGCGGTAAACGTTCCATTGGTGGTCAATATGTCTCATCAAAAGCTGAGGGTGCAATGCCAACAACTAACGGAGTTCGTACGAGGCCGCATCGTTGGTATGCGAGAGGGTGGATTTTCTTATCGAGAAATCGCAACCCGCACGCAGTGTAATGTCACAACAGTGATGCGTGTTTGTAAGAAATGGACAGAGGAGAATCAAACAAGCCGAAAACCTGGCAGTGGGGCAAGCAATAGAACAACGGCACGAGACGACAGATACCTCATCTGAATGACTGTGACGGACCGTACAGCGTCCTCTCGTATGTTAGCAGAACATTGGTGTGGGCGGTGTTTTGTTGTTTACGGGTGTTTTGGTGTTTAGCTCCACGGTTCGTCGCCGTCTGCTGCAGCATGAACTGCGTGCAAGTGTTTCTCTATGCAGGATTCCCCTCTCGATGAATCACAGACGCCTTCGACTTCAATGGGCTCAGCAACACAGCACGTGCCGTGCCCAGTGGCAACAAATTTTTTTCTCCGATGAATCTCGCTACAATCTGGAGTACAATTATGGAAGAGTACGTGTCAGACGTTACAGGGGGAACGTCTGCTCCCACAGTGTGTTATCCAGCGTCATACTGCCCAAACGTACAGTATGACGCTCATGACGCTGCATCATGACGTGGGGAGCTATTGGGTATAATATTCGATCCCATCTAGTGCACATTGTGGCAACCTCAACAGTGATCGCTACATAAGGGAAATTTTGGAGCCAGATGTTCTTCCCATTCTTCGGCGGATTCCGGGTACTGTATTTCAGCAGATAATGCTCATGCACATGTTTCTCAGACTGCACAAGCCTTCTTCAGGGAACAACAAGTTTCGCTTCTTCCATGGCCTGCTTATTCCCCGGATATATAGCCCATCGAGCATGTCTGGGATTTCATTGTTCGGCGACTCGCCCGTACAACTGGTGGGGCTAACAATAAGATTGAACTTTAGCGTCAAATTGAAGCCATCTGGAATGTCATTCCCCAGGATTACACTCAAAACCTGTATGATTCAATGCCACGACGTTTACAGGCTCTCATTGCTCAGCGTGGTGGACATACAAAGTACTGATTTCAGACGTTCTTTTTATTATTTTGTCTTGTACATTTAATCGTTTATTTGTACCACTATCAGTTATATGTGGAATAAATTTTATTAATTTCTAACAATTCTTTCATGGTGTTGCAATTTTCACAAACATGAGTGTAAAAAAGTGGAAATTGTTTAATGAATATATGTGGTAGCCTCATAAAATGGCCCACCAGCGGCCGAGCGGTTCTGCGCTCAAAGCTGGTAGATGGGAGGTGCCGGGTTCGATCCCAGGTCGCGCTCATCGACCTAGCCGTTCGGAGTTTTCCATGGTTTCCTCCGAAACTCGCGTGAATACGGGCTAGGACCCCTTAGAAAGACCCCCATGGAGGGCATTCCCCCTATTGGCCTAGGACACGTACGGAGTCAATCGGCCTTAAACCCTACAACCAACCAACCAACCAGCCTCATAAAATGTTATACAGATAATGAGAAAAGTCCTCATAATCACATGCTACAGCCAAAGCGCATTTAAAGCATTACCTTTTACAGGGTGATCCAAAACATTTTGATTTTTATTTAATTCTTTACTGGTCCCCTTTTCCTTTTCAAGACACAGCTTTTAATGAAAAATATGAGGTATAACATGTTCTTTACACTACTAAAGTCTCAAGATAATTCCTAAAGAACTTTTCAAGGTATTTAACAAAACGTAAAAAAGCGAAAGTGTTCACATTATTTTGTCACTCATCTGTATATGAAGCTTCAAGCGCCCCTTTTTTCTTGTTTTTAAATAGATTGTTAATTAAAATGTGACCTGTCACTTGCATGCAAACTGCAAGTAATACATTGAACCGCTGATGTCATTACCACAGAAAGTTGTTTTCTGTTTAAAGAATATTGGAATTCGTCCTATTTAGAATGTTTTGAATTATTAATAACGATAATTTAACTCAGTTTTAATTATCAGCGTTTTGAATTATTTGTATTTGTTTCGCATAACAATTCCCCCTCCCACTCTTTTTTTTTTTTTTTTTCTTACATTTTATATTCAGATTTATTTTATTTTATTTATTTATTTATTTTTTTGACGGCACTTATTATTCAACAAACATTTATATTTTGAATTTAATTCAAATTTAAACTTTATTTTTCAATAACTTTCAGAAGAATGGTTTAATTGATTCTAAATTAGGAGTTTTTTATAACTAGCCTGCTATTTCTTCGCACGGGAAATGACAATAGATATTACATTCAGAATGTTCAGTTGATTATAAATTGAAAGTTTGCTTTTTGGAACAAGCTGCAGTTTCATTTCTTTGCATGGGAAAGGTCCATAGATATTAAGTTTCTAAGGAGGGGGGTGGAGGGATTAGAAGATTAAATCAGTACATAAAAATATTTATATTTAAAGCTATATATACTAATAAAAATTAAAACTTTTGGTAATTCTGTACAAACCACATGCCAGTGATTAATTTCCATTAAGAACTGAAGTTAACGAACTAGTTTTAAAACTTTTTTTAGAATCATCGTTCAGTGTTTTATAGCAAAGTATGTTTGTTCTATCACAACCATTAACCTCACGGCAAACAAACCCAAACTTATGGCATGAGTTTATTATGAAAGTACCAATATTTTTTATTAATTTTAAAAATGCATCTTTTGTATTTATTAGCAAGGTAAGGTGCAAGTATTACAGAATATTTTTTTTTTCTCATTAAAAAATATAATTTTATTTATGTAATAATTAATGCACCGAAGAACAGATGCAACAGCTATTCTAAGAATATTAACCAATAGGAGACACACATATAGCAAAAAAAAAAAAAAAAAAAAAAAAAAAAAAAAACATAGTTAATAATTTCAAATGCAATGTATATTAAGGAACGAGAGAAATTATACTCGTACATATTTAAAACATTATCTTTGGTCAACGAAGAAAAATTAGATTCGATGTTACTACTCGATAATGCAAGCATAACCTCTGATTATTTAAGATGTTGCAAAAGCAGTCTTGTGCACAAAATACGAAAAAGCTGACTGTGTACATCAACAAGCGAAATAAACCTCGTTAAGGAAAATATAACAATTTTAACTTAATTATGTTATAAAAATTACCATCAGGTTCTCATAAAACCTGTTTTATTTCATACAAATACTTACTGTGTAATCAAATATGCGCAACAAGTGTTTCAAATGTGCAATTGCTGCTCCTAATACTATCACGGGCCTACTAGTGGCCGAGCGGTTCTGCGCTTAAAGCTGGTAGACGTGAGAAGCCATGTTCGATCGCAAGGCGCGCTCGTCGTCCTAGCCGTTTGGAGTTTTCTGTGGTTTTCTCCAAAACTTGCGTAAATACGGGCTAGGAACCCTTAGAAAGACTCCCAAGGAGGGCACTCCCCCTCAGGCCTAGGACCTTTGTGCAGTCAATCGACCTTAATCCCAACAACCCAACTCCAATACTATCGCTCATGAGATAATAAAAGTACATTTTGTAGAATAAACTTTACAGCGCATGTGTAGAACTTCCGAGATAAAGAGCAAACGATCTTTTGATTTAGTTTTAAATTACCGAGGTAAATATTTTCCGTGGAAATATGTGTTAAGTTTCCGAATTCAACCGAAACAAATAAGGATCCATAGTTTACATTATATTTTCTGAAACCCTTCTGCGATGAATTTTAAAATCTCTGATTTTTTTTTTTTTTTTTTTACACAGTGTGTGTCTCGGTGTTAACGACTGTTTCAAGTTTTATTTAGCTTATGTTCGACAAATAGTTCGGCGGTAGGGTGTGATACCAGTTTTATTCTTTGTAATATGGCGAGTGACCAGTTCATCTTGCTCTATTAACTGCAGTTTCTTCCTCCTACTTTTATAACGGACGGACAAAGTTTGAATGTTCGGATTTCTTCCCTGTTTCCCCGGTTTCTATTCTTGAGTAGGACTGGGCGATACATCACGAAACATCGATTTAAAGCATGCAATTTGAAACCGATAACGGAATCTTTCAATTTTGCGATATATCGCAACCGCCACGATTATCAGGAACTCAGCTCTAAAAGTATTGCGAGCGACCATACCGCTTTCCGCGAGCCCAACTTTTCATCCCGTGCTGTGGCCGTGATAGCCGGTAATCGTTGATACGAAGGAGAGTGGATGATACTCGCATAACACATGCGTGATATTATACATTAGACATTGGTTTCATCTGAAATCGCTACTCACAGCTACAATCTGAATATTGCCTTTTGTGATCATGATCTCTCTCGATTATCAGCTCAGCAATAACGCATGCGTGATATCAAACATTGATGACTGATATGACTGAGACACTGCATCTGCGTGATATTCATTCGTCCGATCTCTTCATTCTCTGCTACGATATCAATTTCGTTATCGCCATTACAATATTAATCCAAAACGGTTATTGCATATAAATACAATTAACAATTATTAATGTCATTAGTTTTATTAAGAAATAACTGAATAATTTCGTCATTTACTTACATCCATATTTGTTTTAAAAAAGAAAAGTCATACATTATGTTTTTTTTTTTTTTTTTTTTTCCTTCTAGAATTTAACTGTTATTTCTATTTAAATAATTTTTTAAAAGCTTTTTCACCAATTTATACTGAATTTGTTTTTAATATTTTAGCAGTTATTTAATTTCTTTCTAATATTTTATTATTTCTGATCAATTTAGTGAAAATTTAGTGTTATTTATTTTTATAGTTTTATTTCGTTAAACAAGCCGAAGCAATTTCTTTACTCAGGGTACTGATTATTTTCTACTGAGAATCTAATTTCAGAGGCGGGGGGAAGGAAACGCTAATAACCTTTATTTTAGAAATCTTAATATTCTACAGTATAATAAAGTAATTTATATTATTATTTTTATTTAATCGTTCACTTATTTTGTGTGTGTGTGCAAATTTAATTTTCATTTTTTTAAATTAATTTTTTCTCGTTACAAAAGACAAAAACATATTAGGTTCATGAGAATTTTCGATTACTAGTTTTCGATGAATATTTACTCATTTTCAGGTGTCCTAACACTGGATTCGACCATTTTTATGAAACGTCTGTGGTGAGTTAGCACAATTTTGTAAATACTCTATCTCATTAATCGAAAGACGGAATTCAACAGTTCAACCTTTACTTTAATTGTTACTGATTAGATTTTTGAATATACAGTCCAAATACATTATACTGCAATTTCGGCCATGTAAGATAAGGTTTATGTATCACAGTTTCTATAGTGTATCAATGCACGAAACTTGATATGGATGAGAGTCGTGACGAAAAGCTATGTTTATTCAATTAGTGGGCATATTGGCTGAGTGAGAAATGATGCTATTATGTTGCAATGTAACCCAGTTTACGGGAAAGCAATATAACTTCTATGATATATAAATACATCAAACTTAAAATGTAAAATGGATATTTTCAACAACTATGCTATGGTATTTTGCCAGTTTGCAGCGGTGGCCGAGAAAGAGAACATGTAAATCACTAATTGGTGGCCTTTACATAGAATTATAGCTATTCATTTAAACTGTTTCTTGTTCTCGAATTATTTGTTTCATATCGCAGGTAAAATTTATTTTTTCTCAATACATTGTTGCAATAATTTTCTGTTGAGTCATCTTTATTCAGTTACTTTATTCACCCCACCAAAACAAGAATAAAAATTTATTTTCTTTATTCTTGTATCCATGACGTAAGTTTCAGCGTTATCTTGGAGAAACTTGTGCTTTTTTTTTTTTTTTTTTTTTTTTTTTTTTTTTTATAAAGAAGATTTTGCAAAAGTTTATTGTGTTAATTGTGTTTTTTAGAATTTTTTAAAAATAAAATGCTGAGATAGTTGAATGTGTTTAAATAATACTGCTACGTAAAAACGCAGTAATATATGAATTAAGTCTGTGCATATATGTGTTTCCATTATCTGCTTTTCTATATTAGTGTTGATATGATGCTGCATTAATAAGAAAATGTAGATATAAAAGAAGATAGTGTATTCTGTATATTTTATAATATAATGGATGTGTCCCATTCAATTCAAGCCTTTTTTTTATATCCAGAATTGACATTTATATTATCTTTCTGAAAAGGATTCGAAAATATTTAAGTCCAATATCGTGATACACCGTGATATCGCGATTTTGCCTTGACAATATATCGTGATATTGAATAGTGACATCGCCCACTCCTATTCTTGAGCATCCTGATGACTGTATCCTTGGACGGCTGTTTTCCTGAAACTTTTAAGCTAGTCATACAACACGTTTCTCTTCAGTGATCCTCCCTAACGTGTTTAAAATGCTGCCCACTTATTGCTCCACCTGTAAGCTATACAACTGATAACGAAGCACTTGTCTTCATATGAAATATTTCCAAAACTCTTATTGGTAGCCAAAGTTTTGGCTACCTCATTTTCGAGTTTTTCATTATAATCTTTATCGTTTTAGCAATAATATAGTAATTTGATGTTCATATGTACATATTATTGATTTAGCGTTTTATTTTACATAACATAGCCTTTTGTTAATAATACGCACTGAGGTCGCCAGGTGGTCGCCAAAGTTTTGTCCAACAGTGTAAATAGTAATAAAATATAAATAGAAAAATGAAGATTTTTTAAATTGTTGTGTAGAAATAAATTTACTGACATCTTACATAGATGAATAAGGTTACCACCGCAAAATAAAAGCATGACGTGAAGTCCAGATAAAACTTTATTTATTCGTAAGAATCATAAGTCGTAAAAAATACTATGAGAAAAAAAAAAAAAAAAAAAAAAAAAAAAAAACTGAAGATATAATGTTAAGAATTACGCAGAATATAGGTGTGAAAGGGTTTAGGACAAGATTATCCAAAACCATCTTAACAGAGCCTCGTGCAGTTAAAAAGTGAATTCGTTTTTGGTATTAAAGTTTCGCCAAAGCAAAATTTTTATTCCTTTCATTTAGCTTATTTCTACATTGTAATATATAAAATCTCTTGGCGACCGGATTTCACCAAAAATGAAGAAAAAATTGCATGAAAAAATGCAATTTCATTACTTATCTGCAATGTATAATCTAAAAATATTTCTCTATCCAGATCCGATGAACTGATATACGTTTAAATTTTTTTAGACAATCTTTCGCTCTTTTTGATAATAAATGTAAACTTCCTTTAATACATCGCATGAGAACGGCAATTATCTAGGCATCTGGATAAAATATTTTTTAGTGAAATTAAAGGAACGCCGTAATCTAATATTTCAAAAACCACAAATGGAATCTATTTTTTGGTATGATCAAACTGGAAATTTTTTTAAAATAATTTTAACATAAAAAGGATTCTTGTAGTAATGTGTTATTTATTTCTGCAAATTTGAGATGAAAATTATAGGGGTTATTTCTACTTTAATATAATCTAATATGCATACGTGTATATAAATAGAACATCACAAAACTCCTGTTTATATTTCTGCAACGAACAATAAAACATTCTTAGAGAATAAACTTTACAATTCTTAATATGCGAAAATAGCATATAAGGTTTAATCTGATGAGTGATATAGGAAATTGTATCTTTCAAATTGACTCGAAAATTAAAAACAACTAACTTAACTCGAATTGACTACGCGTAACGTGTAGTTTGTAGTTTCCGTTTAGTATAGCATTAACAAATTTACTTCTGAATTTGCACGTACTCATAGAAGCTTTTATGTTGACGCACCAATCTGTTATGAATACGAAATAAACTTGGATTGGTAACATATGATTAAAGTTTAAGTATATCATTTCGAATGTAATCATCTGAGATATGGCGTCGTCAAATGGCAATCATTAGCCTTTCAGCGCATACAGTAAGAGTAGCAGATCATGGAAGAGTCATTAGTTCAATTTATTCACGAACAAAGCGATTGCATTTTATTCCTTTTTTTTTTTAAAAAAAAGGTGTTCCAAAGAACTCTCGGTCATTTACTTCTGGTGAAGTATAAGGGAAATTCTTTACTCCGTAACGTTTTTAAAATGAAAAGAATATATGAATAATATTAAAATGCAGTGTCTATAATCCATTTTTTTTTAATAAAAAAATTTAATGAAATTTGGTACAAGAATCTTCGTTATTATGAAAGGTAATTTTAAAGAAATACTTAGGATTATCCTAAGTTTGACCCAAAATGACTGCTTCTGTGATACACCATCGCTTATCTGTGGTATGTAATTTGTAGTCCCATCCCTGTGACGTAGTTTATAATCTGAAATTTTATAATTTTAGTTTATAATTTAAAACACACAAATTGATTGCAAGTGATTACTTCATTCTTGTTCTGAAAGCAAGGCATTTTCTTTTATTCTTCTATTAGTTAAAATTAAAAGTTTGTTTTTGAAATCAGTGTTTTTTTAGTCTTGTATTTTTTTTCAAATTATTAAAAAGTTCCACAAAACTCAAGCAAAAGTGATTTATTTTTCTGATAATTTTGGACATAAATATCATGTTTCATTGTATTGGTATAATATTTTCTATAATATTAATATAGAATACCATGGTCTTTGGGCTGACCTTTGACAATCTGTTATGTACACCCTTAAATGTCATCGGCATATGTAAACAAGATGTAACTAAACTAATGGTCCTAGAGTCCTGCGCGTGTCGGGTTTTACCCGACCCGAACCCACAGATGAATTTTAAATCAACCCGAAACCCGACCCGAACCCGACAAAAAAATTTTCCATAACACGAAACCCGACCCGAATCCAACAAAAAAATTTTCATCAACCCGAAAACCGACCCGAATCCGCAACAGAAAATTTTTTGCGACCCGAACCCGACCCGAAACTTGACTTATCTAACCCGAACCCGACCCGAAACCCGAAAAATAAATCAGCATTACTTATTCATCTAAAAATTATGCAAAACAAGGTGAAATGATATAACATTATATAAAATAAAGTAAATTTTCATTGTCACACAGTTGGTAAATTATAAAAAAAACTAGTATGTTGTGGCCACCACAAGACATTCTTGTATATTTTTCTGTCAAATTCACTAAGTGCGAATAATTTATTAAAACTATTATTAAAAAGTTTAACGTGATGAATCCAAATAATTTTCATCTTAGGGAAACCTAACACTAAATATCCAAAGAGAGTTTTATCGTCTATAAATAACTTTTTAAACAATGCGTTTTTATAATGGTTATCTCGCATATCATGGTTCGTACAGTTGTATGGGATAGAAGTTGAGATATAGCCATCCTGTTATCGATGAAATTTACAGTATAACAGCGCCACCTATTGGCCGACAAGCATTCAAACTGAGTCAACATAATGTCTCATAATCGCCTTCTTACATATTAAGTTTTGTTTGATGATAGACAATAGAACCTGAGATATAGCTTTCCTTGTAATTGTGGAAATCGCTGTGTAGCAGCGCCACCTGTTGAGAGGTTTACACCAAAAGTTGACAGGCGCTAATAGATATTAAAGGGCACCTACATACAAATTTATATGAAATTCTGTGCAGTAGTTCTTGAGATATAGCCTTTCCTAAAATTGTGGAAATCGCTGTGTATCAGCGCCACCTGTTGGCTAATAGGCATTCAATTTGAATCAGCGTAATATCTCATATTGGTCTTATCACATATCAGGTTTTGTTGGATTATACGCAATGAAACCTGACATCTGTCTAGACTTCTCAAAACTTGTAAATCCGTCGAAAACCGGAAGTCGAAAATTTTTACGAATCCAATACTTTCTTCGATTGAATATAGAAGAAAGTAAAATAAATAAATAAAATGTAATTACTGATTGTATTGAGTTAAAAATTAAAACAAGAAAGAAAAATCATGCAGTACGCATTGATTAGTAACACTTTCCAACTGTACGTAATTGTTGTATCGAATATCTTTTAATATTCTTTGCCTACGTTATCACACAACACACAGAATGACTGAAAAATATACAGATAGACTAATTCATTGTAAAATTACTCTTAGGCATTTTGGAAAGAGTTAAAAAGGCTTAACGCAAAAGAAAATGCAGACATTGGATTATAATTGCAGCTTTTGATCTCTCTGAATATTTTAGTGTAGCCCTGTAAATCAGAGAGTTAATCATATCATATTCTATACAAAACATTATTTTAGATTATTAACAATACATTTCAATATTTTTATGATTTTTACAGTAGAAATATTTTTAAATATCTTTCGAAAAATTCTGTCCTAAAACGTAATGCTTTGGCCATTTTTTTTTTTTGTCCCTATAAACAAACTAGTTATACAGGACCTATTAATGTCATTTTAAATGGGGAACATTCTATAGGGAAAATATTTATAAAAATAAAACTCATACAACACAATGCTTTCAAATGCTTTTGGGTGTCCCTGTACACAAACCAGAAGAGATATTCACTGCATTTTGAATATGGAACATCGGATAGTGAACTTCAATAAAATATATCAGTTTCGAGAAATTCAATAAATATTTACAGGAGTTAGAGCGCGGGCAGAAAGACAGATGGACAGATACACAAACTGAAATCATATTCACACTTAAAAATGTTAGAAAATGTTAAAAACGCTTAATGTAAACGAAAGTACAATTCTAGCAATTTTTTATTAATAGCTCTTAATATAAATGGATATTTTTGTATCACCTTGTAAATCTAATGCTAATCATGGTATATTCTATGCAAAGCTTTTTTTTGTGCATATAAATAACATATTTCAATTTCCTAAAACTTCGTGGAAAGTAAAGATATTAAAATTTGATTTATAGAAATATCTCTCATAGAACGCAATGCTTTGGAATACTTTTAAGTGTCCCTGTACATAAATCAGTAGTGGTATTTCCCCCATTTTATACAGGAAACATCCAATAGTGAACCTGAATAACATATTTCAATTGAATTGAGATATGTCTGCAGTAAAGGTATGAAAATATGGTTTATCGAAATACCTCTCATAGAACATAATGCTTTGAAATACTTTCGGGTGTACCTGTACACAAACCAGTAGAGGTACAAACTCCATTTTCAATAGGGAACATCCAATCGTAAACTTCAATAACATATATCAGTTTCAAGAAATTCCACAAATATTTACGGGAGTTAGAACTCGGACAGACAGACAGACAGGCAGGCAGGCAGACAGACAGACGGACAGGCAGGCAGGCAGGCAGGCAGACAGACAGACAGACGGACAGGCAGATACACAAAATTGAAATCATATTCACACTAAAAAAATGTTAGAAAATGTTAAAAACGCTTAACGTAAACGAAAGTACAATTCTAGCAATTGTTTATTTATAGCTCTTAATGTAACTAGATATTTTTGTGCCACCCTGTAAATCTAATGCTAATGATGCTATATTCTGTGCAAAGCATTCTTTTGTGCATATAAATAACATATTTCAATTTCCAAAAACTTCGTGGAAAGTAAAGTTATTAAAATTTGATTTATAGAAATCTCTCATAGAACACAATGCTTTGGAATACTTTTGAGTATCCTGTACATAAACCGATGGCGGTAATTCCTCCATTTTATACAGAAAACATCCAGTGGTGAACTTGAATAACATATTTCAATTTCATTCAGATATGTCTACAGTAAAGGTATGAAAATATGGTTTATAGAAATACCTCTCATAGAACACAATGCTTTGAAATACTTTCGGGTGTCCCTGTACACAAACCAGTAGAGGTACAAACTCCATTTTCAATAGGGAACGTCCGATAGTGAACTTGAATAACATATTTCAATTTCATGAAGATATGTCTACAGTAAAGGTATCAAAATATGATTTATAGAAATACCTCTCATAGATCACAATGCTTTGAAATACTTTCGGGTGTCCCTGTACACAAACCAGTAGAGATATAAACTCCATTTTCAATAGGGACCGTCCGATAGTGAACTTTAATAACATATATCAAATACAAGAAATTCCATAAATATTTACGGGAGTTAGAGCGCGGACAGACAGACAGACGGACGGACAGACAGACAAACCGAAGTCATAAGCACTTTTCAACCTTGTTGGAAAAGTGTTAAAAAACTAAAAAGAAAAAAAAAATGTTTAATAATAATGTTTGAACATTTATGTGAGTTATGAACTTCAAGATTGCAAAAATCTGCTTCATTTTCAGTGTTAGTAGTTCGTTGTTTTGTGCTTATATTATGGGGGGGGGGGAATATTGCTTTTCTTGGACGTGAATGTTTATAATAATTTGGGTAGCAGGGATATATGGTTCGCAATTGAACATCTGCTTTCCCACAATCCCTTTCAATTCACACGATCAGCAAATTATCTTCATATAGTTGCAATTTTCGTGCGTTGTTTATTTGTTCTAGAGAAGACGTTAAAGAATATTATTATTATACCTTGATGGAATCCGTTTCCTAAATGTGTTTATTTTACATTACTTTTTACTTTCTTCTGTATTCAATTGAAGAAAATATTGGAATTGTAAAAATTTTCAGCTTCCGTTTTTTGATGGATTTATACGTTTTGAGGGTTCCAGAACACAATTTGACTAGTTTATATTTGGAAAATATGTATCTGTCTGTTTGTGTGTCTGCGTGAAAAAAAAAAATGTGTGACTGTATCTCGTGAACTATTGCAGTTAACTGGATATAAATTTATATGCAGATGTACCTTGACCTAAATTAGTACCTATCAACTTTTGGTGTCAATTTCTTAACAAGTGGCGCTGCTGGACCGCGATTTTCACAATTTCAGGAAAGGCTTTATCTCAGGAACTACTACACGATTTTGTCTATAAATTTATATGCAGATACACTTTGACATAAGTTAGTGTCTACCAACTTTTGTGTCAATTGCTCAACAGGTGGTGCTGTTATACGTCGACTTTTGCATTTTCATGGAAGGCTATATCACAGGTTCTGTTGTGTATAATCAAACAAATCTTGACATGTATCAGTGTAGCCCTTATATGACATTACGCTGATTCAATTCGGATGCATATCAGCCAATAAGTGGCGCTGCTATAGTGCAATTTTCCCTGAGAACGGGATGTGGCTACATCTCAACTTCTATGGCATATAATATAACAGTATGAAACCCGATGTATGAGGTAAACTTATGAAGACGCCTTTTTCTTTTTTTTTTTTAAAGACTTTATTTATAGAGAATTAAACTGTCTTTCTTTTCCTATATTTAGTGTTAGTTTTTTCTAAATGAAAATCATTCATTATGGTAAATTTTAATAAATAATAGTTTTAAGAAAATATTTTCAATGAGCGAATTCCTATAGGAAAATATAGAAGAAAATTTGAGGTGGTCACAGCATACTAGCTTTAACCCTTTCACGCCCAAGGGAAATATTTTCCCCTTCTACAAAAATCGTTATCGATTGTTCAATTATTATTGAATCGATATTTTTTTTACTGAATGTCAAAATAAAACGTATGTCCAAGGCAGCAAATGTGTTTCTGAACGAATAAAAAAAAAAACTTATAGAAAATAGGACACATAATAAATGTGTTATGTGCAATGTCCACTTGTGCTTCACAAGTAAACGAAATTGTTTCGTAGAATACCATAACTAGCTATTTATTTTACTTTTCTGATAATTTTTATATTACAAAGCAATAAATTTGTATTACAAAGCAATAAATAAAATACCGATATAATAAACCTAACTCTTCGTTTATTTACTTTTATGGTCCATAGGGAAAATATTTCCCATGAAATTATAGGAAACCTATACACCCTGCTATGTTTTTCTGGTGATATTCTCTTACTTTACACCCACAATAGCTAAAATATTGTGTTGTATTGGCATATTTAGTCTTGGAAATCGTATGGTCCTGAAAGGGTTAAATGAAATCACAAGTATTTCTTCTATATTTGCTGTATAAACAAGTATAAATGAAGGAAAATTCAAAATTCCGTTTACATAAAAGCGAGGATTGAATTTCATTAAAAGTAAAGGTACTAAATAATAATAATAATAATAAAAAAATAGTATGTTGTGCCCACCACAAGACTTTCTTCTATATTTTCTTATACACATTCGCTCAGTACAGATAATTTACTAAAGCTGTTATTTATAATAATTACCTACCATAGTGAATGCAGACGATTTTCATCTCAGAGAAAAATTACATTGTACAAAGACAAATAGTTTTATTCTCCATAAATAGTATATTAAAAAATGAGTTTTTAATAATGCTTATTTCACTTATCAAATTTTGTACAGTTATACACCATAGAATGAGATATTGCGTTTCCGTTCTCGGGGAAAATTGCAGGAGAGCAGCGCCACCTATTGGCCGATATGCATCCAAATTGAATCAGCATAATGTCTGATAATGGTCTTTTCAGATATAATTTTTTTTTAATTTTACACAATAGAATCTGAGATATCTTTTCCTTAAATTATGGAAATCGTTGTATAACACTGCCACCTATTGAATTATTGGTACCAAAAGTGGAAAGACAATAATTTATATCATGGTACATCCACATATAAATTTATGTACAATTTTGTGTAGTAGTTCCTGAAATATAGCCTTTCCTTGAACTGTGGAAATCGCTGTATAGCAGCGCCACCTTTTGAAAAATTGATATAAAAAGTTGATAGGGACTAGGTTATGTCAAGGTGCATCTACATATACATTTATATGCAATTCTCTGCAGTAGTTCCTGAGATATAGCATTCCCTTAAATTGTGGAAATCACTGTATAGCAGCGCTAGCTGTTAAGCGATGGGCACCAAAAGTTGATAGGCACTAATGTATGTTAAGGTGCATTTATATATAAATTTATATGCAATTATGTGCAGTAGTTCCAGAGATACAGTTGCTACAAAATTTTTGTCACACACATACAGAGACACAGACTGATATTTTCTAGAAATAGTCAAATCATGTTCGGGACTCTCAAAACGTGCAAATTCATCAAAAATCGGAAGTTGAAAATTTTTACGAATCTAATACTTTCTTCTACTAAATATAGAAGAAAGTTAAAAAAAAAAAAAAAACCTTGTAAACTACGAAAGCTTTTCAATTTCCAGAATGTAAATGCGAGGTTATACTGTATTTGTATTTCTTTAATTAACAACAGTCGAGAAAGATTCATAATACTTTTCTAATTTTCATATAATTTCTACAAAAGATACATATTAGTTCCGTTGAAGAAAAAAAAAAAAACAGATACAAATACAAATACGGATCTATTTTTCTGGCGGATACGAATATGGAGTTCCGGTACATGTCTGCCTACCAGCGGCCGAGCGATTCTGCGCTGGAAGCTGGTAGATGGGAGGTGTCGGGTTCGATTCCAAGTTGCCGATTCATCGACCTAGCCGTTCGAAGTTTTCCGTGGTTTCCTCCGCGACACGCGTAAATACGGGCTAGGACCACTTAGAAAAACTCAAATGGAGGGCATTTTCCCTATAGGCCTAGGACACATCTGGAGTCAATTGGCCTTAAATCCTCCAACCAAACAACCAACCGATACATGTCTAGTATGTGCAGAATGTTTAAATTAGTTACATAGTTGTAAACATGCCTATGAGTTTATGTTTATAATTGTAAAAAATATTTTGAAAGGTGTTCTCAAGTCGACCCGACTTCTTGAAAACCAAACCCGACCCGCAAGAAAAAAAAAAATTCAGTCAACCCGACCCGAACCCGACCCGCGCGAAAAAATGATCAGTCAACCCGACCCGCGGGTCGGGTTGGGATCGGGTTACCCGACCCGATGCAGGTCTCTTGTCCCAACTGTAAATGTGGCCATTAGATTTAGAATTTGTAGGAATGATAGAACTTGTGAAAACAACTTTTACTCTACAATGTGGGTTTGGAAAACAAATGATGAACCGCAAGAGAATGCTTCTTTAGTAATGGAGAACAAAATAAAGACGAACAATAAAAGACAATGAACCTTTTATTACTGTAAATTCTGTAACAAAGTCTCGAATGAGCGACTAACAGCTTTAATAGAATAAGATTCATAGCGGCGACAGATTGAATTACTGAATCACGCAGGCGTTAGATGATTCTTAGTATTTCCATGACACTGCAAACTGTGGTTGCAGGAGTCGGTGTTGCGGGAATCAAATGTTGCATGTTGTGAAAAATCAGTTTCATTTAAGACTTAGCTGGAGGTGGCCTTTCTAAATGTCATACCGTCGTAAGCTGACACCTTAGTCACGAGCTATTGCTTGCGTGCTTTGTTCAGGATGGTCGTCCACTGCCTCTATTTGATTTACCCTTCGTGTTCAACCTGTTTCACTCCACATTGTAAAAAATAATTTAATTTGGCAAGTTCTAACACCCCTTGCAGTTCTGATAAATAGTTTTGTTGCACCTTGTATACGCCAGTGAAAGTTACTGCATTGTCATTTAAATTTTATCCACAATAATTAAACACTAACACGTAAAATCCAATGTCAAATGTAAGTTTTAGAGGAACGCTAGAAAGGAAAAAATAGGAAAATATGCAGATGTGTAGGTAAAAAGCTTAATTTCTTACATGGATTTCTATCTCATTCAGAAAACATTTACATATACGATCTACTTTATGCTAAATGACCACTTCCTTTTTAAAACAGTACTAAATATGAAGTTTAATAATATCATTTTATCGCATATCTAAATTCATCATTCAAAAGAATATATCAATATTGGATGAATTAAAATATCGAAATATAAACCAATGAATGTCGGTTATTTAGGCATATTTATAAAAATTTTTAAATGATATAATTGAATACAGCACCACACTCTCTCCTTCGTTTTGACATTAAAAATTTTTCAAGTTTCTTGTAAGTAAAAATAGAGCTGATTTTTCAGCCATATGATTAGGAAAATAATAAATACTAGTGCCGGAACTCATAAGAATACTTTCACTGTCTTCTTGTCAACTAAGATTTCTTTTCAAAGATAAAAACGAGGAAACGTAGCTTTTGTTGTGTTTCAAGTTAAAAATAAATAAATAAATAAATAAATAAATAAATAATTGTTAGTGTTTTCAATTTGTTACTTTCTTCTATATGTATATATACAGAGAAAGTATTGGATTCGTGAAAATTTTCGAACTCCATTTTTCGATGGATTTACACGTTTTGGGATGTCCTGAACACAATTCGGCTGCTTTTAGAAAATGTCTGTCAGTCTGCGTGTGTGTGTGTGTATCACAAATTTTGTGGACGACGTATCTCACGAACCAAAGAATTAAATTTAATCAAACTTGATATTTAGTTGGACCCTGACATAAACTGGTGCTGATTAGATTTAGGAATCTATTGCTCAAAAGGTGGCGCTGTGATCATATTTTTATTTCTAAATTTTTAACATGACAGTATAGGACAAAATTTCGTATTACATAATCAGTTATTTTTAACGTGTGATTGTAAAATTAATATGAATTATTGCTAATAGTAGAAGTAAATTAGGAAAAAAGTTTGTGCCTGTGGAAGCCCCCCCCCCCACACACACACATGCACAAACTCCCCGCCCCCTGAGGGGAGAGGTAGCCCCCGGGAGATGTAAATTTCAATATGGGTATCTCTCGAAATATCTCGACAATACCTTTAAAACGAATGGTTGAACCATAGATCTGTGATAATTCAATACAAAGTTAACGATTTTTTTTTTCATTTTTCAACGAAAAAAACTTAGAAAACATATATTTTTTTTATATTGGCAAAAAATTGACTTTCTTTCTGCATTTAGTGATGTAATTCTGTCAGATAAAAATCGTCTGCATTTATAACGGATAATAATTTATTAAATAATTTGTATGAATTTTGAGTGAAATTATATAGAAGAAAGTCTTGTGGTGGCCGCATCATACTAGTTTCTCTTTGTTCTTCAATGTGAACACTTCGCAGTTCCACAACGCACGCGAATTTTAATTGAACAGTAGTTCACGCACGTTTATTTTTATTTTTTTGTTTATTTAAATGCCTTTATTCTTCTGGAAGCGTTAACTTCCCGTAAAACAAATTTAATAATTCAAAATGTTGTTTTTATTTTTCAAAACTTTTTATGAAAGATAAGCAATTTTTTTTTTTTTTTTTTCCATTTAATGAGATTATTTGCATCGATAATTCGGGAACTTGTTTTCTGATATTTTTGTCATCACAATAAAAATGAAGCGTAATTATGTATATACATAATGAAAACTTCTAGAAAATTATCAAAATATGAACAGATGGATAAAGTTAAAAAATAAAACGAAATAAAATAATGGAACATTACAGAATTCGTAACTTCATCTGGGCCATTATACATATAGAGCAATCAAGTAAATGTTTGGAAATGCAAAATGTTACTGAATCTTAACTAATATACAATTACTTCCATTACCCGACTTCCATAAGTAATGGAAGTATTGTATTCGGTCCAAAAATTCGATGTCGAGTTTTCACTTAATTTAGATGTTTTAAGGTCACCTGAGTCCAAAAAAGTAGTTTTTGGCACTTGATCAGTGTATGTGTGTGGGGAATCTTCTATCATATCTCCGAAACTAATAAAGATACAGCTACGAAACTTCAGAATTTAGACAGAACTGGTGTACAGATGAATTTTTCAAATTTGGTGAAAATTGGAAAAACAGAAGTGGGACATCGGAAACCGGAAGTGGGATCGTAAGTGCATATCTCAAAAACGGCTTTAACGATTTTCTTCAAATTTGCTACATAAACACTCTATTAGATATCCTTTCGAATGATATTAGTTGGTTACTTCAGGGAAATTGATAGGTGCCCTGTATAAATAGCTCAATTTCAGGCCTCGCAAGTGCTTTTTTTTTAAAAACGCGGCTCTACTGAATTTTTTCAAACTCGCCATATTGACTCCCTTTTAAATATCCTTTTGTATGTAATTATGGTTTTCCGGTCAATAATTGAGTATGCCAAGTTTTGGTAACAGTTATCTCAAAAACGGCTCTAACGATTTTCTTGAAAATTGTTACATAAATCCATTTTAGATATCCTTTCTCGTATAACACTTGCTTATTACAGGAAAATTAACTGTCATCCTGCTTAGGTAGGTCACTTTTAAATCTCGGAAATTGGTGTTTAAAAAAAAATAACTCTACCATTTATTTTTTCTTATTTTTAAACTCGCTGTGTAAACTCTGTTTTACATGTCTGTATATCAGCTTTCTCTTATAGGAAATTTGTTAGGTGTCTTCTCTCTATTGAATAATCGCGCATTAAATTAAAAAGGCTTTAGAAATGTAAAGAATGGATACGCTGTATTCGTAACCAAAAATTCCGATAGGCATATATTGAACTTTACAGTGAATATGTGTCACCCGCTACGCTGGAATGCGTGCAACGTAAAGTTCAAACAAAGATCAAAATATGCATTGCAGCTGACGGACAGAAGTTTCAACATCGAAATAAGGCTTTTTTGATTTGTTTACAGTGTAGAAAACTGCGAACAAACAGATGCACATTTAAACATTCTGTTTTAAGCATTTATGTCTACAAGGTGACTTTTCGTGACTAAATCAATGATGCAGTACAACTTTGTAATTTACCTTTTCTCTCATACCTTATAATGTTTTGAGAGAGAAACGCTAACTCCGATAACTTCCCACCAGGTGGCGCTGTAAGCGGTCACATCTTGTAGCGCATGGCCACATTACAATACTTACGTATTATTTTTACGAGTGTAGAGGCAGCCGTTCAGCAGTTAGAGTGAGAACGGACTCTTGGTAATATACCCTGTAATTTGTTTAGATATTAATGAAATGATAATGAGACCCATTTCAGGTCAAGATCTTTGCGACAAAAAAAAAAAAAAAAAAAAAAAAAAAAAAACTAATAAAATTAAAGCATTTTTTACGTAGTTATAAGCTAACAAACCTCAACTAAAACAACAAAAACATCGTTTCAATTGAGAACATTCTCCTTTATGAAGTCGGTTTAAAACGTCTATACGTTAATCGATGTGACCATTTACAATAACCATACTTTGAATTTTACATAGCATAAATGTCACCCGCTACGCTACAACGTATGCAATGTCGTTGAAATGTGAAGAAAATAGGAATTTGCGGACAAACAAATGATCGTTTTAATCGTTCTATTTTTAGCATTAATATCTACAAACTGTTTTTTCGTACTAAGTCGATGATATCCTGTAACTTTGTAATTCACTTTTTTTCTCTATCTTGAACCGTTATCAATATAGGAAGGCTAACTCCACTATTTTCCACGAGATGGCACTGTAGGTGGTTGAATCACGTTGCGCATGACCACTTTCTTATACATACATACAACTTTTTATGACTATAGCTGCAGCCGTTCAGCAGTTAAGAGTCGGGACTCACTTTTTTGGGCACCCTGTATTTTCTTATGACTGTAAAGATGTTACAATGGGACCTATTTAAGACCAAGACCTTTACAACAAAACAAAAAGTATCTTAATCGGAACATCCGTTCAGGAGTTATGAACTAACCAAAAAAAAAAAAAAAATACATACGATCTGAATTGAGAACCTCTTCCTTTTTTGAAGTCGGTTAAAAATAGACTTCATGGAGTGAACAACTTTAATCCGTAATCCATTTGAATTCTTTTAAGTGGTTCTACAAACGAATAAACAATTCTACTCACACCACTTTCTGTAGAAGCTTAGCTCTTATGCATCTTAATATTATCAAACTCATTATGTTTAAGTGAAGGTAACATGACCAAAATAAATATCCGTTGATAGGCCGGAAGGTATCCGAAAGCCTTTACATGTTACATGACTCATTATGCATAGCAAAATCTATATTGTGTATTTTTGCTATGCATAGTTTTAGTTTTAATAAATAAAAAACTTTGTAAAAACACCATAAACTGTAACAGAAAAAAATCTCAACAATTGCTTCTGGTTCGAAATAAGATCACGATCCTTTGTCAGGCGAAAAATGACCATTTCGAGTGATTTTATCTCGACCCGAAACAATTAATTTATATTTTAAAGTTTTTTTAAACAGCGTTTTCAACATCAGTCCTCGAATGCATTTTTTAATTTTTCATACAGTTATTAGTGAGAGATTCCTAAATACTTCAAGCGAATCGATACAAAATTGCAAACAAATTGGCTGATTTTTGCGACTACTATCGCGGAAAAAACAGGCTAACAAACGCCAAAAACATTTTTATTATCAACGTGTAGGCCTAAGTAACGTTTCGGCAATGATGATACATTTTCAATGTTATGTGACATATTTGTATTAAATTTTATCTGTAAACTATGAAGTTCTTTTCCGCTCAAAGAAATGATTTATTCTGTAATGATATTATATTATTTTAAAAGGTTTATTTACTTTTCCAACATTGTTAATAACAGCAACTATAAAAATCGTAATTCATCTAACGAAAAATACGAAAACATAATACAGTGTAGTAAGAAAATACTTTAATTTGAAGTTTTAGTCTTTAATTATATTTTTAAAATAGCAAGCAATTCTTCAATATGGTCCTGTATTTAAATTTACACATGTCTAATACACTTCTTCTCATAATTATAAGGACACCCGTTTTTCTATATTAACTAAACACTGAACACTATTATTTAAACAAATATATTTTTTATTAATTTGAATTTCATTAATAGACGATATTTAAAAAGTTTTATCGTTTTTCTATCTTAAAAAACTTTAAATACGGTAAAAAAAAAAAAAAAAAAATGATTTTTCAGGTGTTCACAATTATAAGGACAGCTCGAATCTTAGCATTTTTTTTTTTCAAATATTCTTTAAATTATTATTTTTTGGGGTCTCGTTTTAGGGTGAAATAGTCAGACATTCTCTCTCTGGTACATATATGTATATATATTCTTTAATATTCAGTTTCAATACCATTTCATACAGCACAGATGATATCCTGAATACATTTAAACTATTTAAAATTGCTTTCCACTTGATTGCACTTTTCTAATATGACAAGTTAAGGTTTTTTCAACTTTTAGGCCACGGGAAAGGCAACAATACCGAAGTTTCTTTCTTGAAACTATTTCCTATTGCTCTAGAAGCAGAACAAAAATGTAAGTCTTGTTGAAAAAAATATTATTACCCCCCGAAGTCTAACAAAAATCTGGGAATTCCACGTTTAAAATTTGCGGATATTCTCTTGATGTTCATAATAATAGAAAAAAATTACTAAATTCATTCTGCCTTTAGTAGAAACAGCTCCCGAGAACACCATAGATCCACATTTAAAATGCCAGATTCATATCTGCCTTTAAAAAATCTGCTCTGTCTTTCACTATGTTCAGATCGTGCCAGTAACTATTAAAACCATTTGGTTAATCAAGAATAAAATGTTTTTCATCCGAAAATGCAACATATTACCATTTCATATTGCCTTTATTCAACTTTAACACAGACGTTTCCCCCCCCCCCCCCATTAAAGGCTTATTGATTATCACAGGTTTTTTTTATTTATTTTAACATATTAATTATTTTAAACATACATAAATGTGGACCCCCAACTTTTCGTTCAAAATTACGAGCAAATTCAGCAGCAGTCATTTTGATTAGAACAGTTTTGAGGAATTATGAGTTTTCGATCTCAGTAAAACAACTCTTATTTTGCATAAGATCTCTCTCCTTTCGAACCAGCAGTTCAACATTTGATCACATTTCCTTCAGCAATTTTAGATCTTCGAATTTCATTAGAAATACGGCGGATTGAAATTATCCTTCCAGTTAAAAAACCCATTTATCATACTTCACTACATGAACGTTCTTTTTTTCGAGGAATTATCAGTATTGTCCGTCCAAGAAAAATTGAAGGCTTATATATGAATTAATCTAGCCCAGTAGTTAACAAATTCGCATGCCAACTGTAATTTATCCGCTAGCAAGTTAAATAAAACGAAAAAATCTTGACTGTCCCTATAATTATGAGCATCTGAATACGTGGAGAAAAAAATATTTTGCATTACTTTTATTAATTTTGTTTCATATAAAAAAAATATATCACTTTTGGTTTTTAGAATACTAGATATATTAAGTGCACTTAGTATAATCTTGTTCACAATTATTTTCACATTAGTTATTTCAAAATATAAAGCGTCCTTATAAATATGAGAAGGAGTGTAATGTAATACAATTTATTTCGACTAAAAAACATTTACCATTATTGAAATAATCAACGAGAAAAATAAAGTAATGCTGATTTTTGGATAAAGGATTAGCTTTCCGTGGTTCAACATGAATCACGTGTTATGAACCAATGGTTTGCTATCGCTATTTTGGATTTTAATATTTCAGTTCGGCAAATTATCATTATTATTAGGTAACACGAGAGTCCTATGATCGAATTAAATTGTTTTTAAAATAGGTTTTCAGATATTTCACATTATAATAAATAATAATAAAAAAAATATTTTTTTTTCATTATTTCTAAACAAAGTTTAAAAGGGTTTATAAAGAAAAGTTAAAGTTTTAAAAGAACTAAATTTGAAAACAAATAATTCCTCAACTATTTTTAAATATTTTGTCGGTTAAATTTTTACTACACGAAATAAAAAGAAGTAAAATAAAGACAAAAATGATTTAGAACAAAAAAAAAAAAAAAAAAAAAAAACGTAAATGAACAAAAACATTGGCGGTTATGAGTTTCGCCAAGTACAATCTCCAAGCAGTTGCCACAGTAATTTATTGAAAATAAGCTGTAACCAAGGAAACCAATGCGTAGATGGTTCATGTCACATGACTCATGTTGGACCATGTCAGGGTTATCATTTACCACTCTATTTATCTCGTTGGAAATAATCAGCAAAATATGAATGTGGATTAAAACTTTTTTTGCATATTATCGTCTGCAATAAATTAAAAATTGATTGTTGGGAATGATGTTTGTAAATACTACTTTTAATCATTATATGTCCCCCAAACTTAATTATCGATATTTTTTGGGGCATAACTCGAAAACTATTTGGCTGAATGAGTTGTAAATTTGTATACGCGCATTTGAAGGTGCCAGAAATCAATTTCTTAAAAAAAAAAAAAGGTCAAAATACATTATTTCTTTAAATATTAATTTAACAGTTTTTATTCCATGGATAAAAAATATTAAAATCTTAATGAAACTCATAAATATGTTTGGAAAAAATGTTATTAACATCAGAGAGGAAAAAAAAATTAGGAGATACTAATCAAAATGTGCTATCTGGATTTAATACTAGTATCTCAAAAATTTAGATGTATATAACTCCTAAACTTATACACCAAATGATTTCGAAATTTGTAGCTGGGGAGGAAATTGACTGTAGAATCGATATCCGAAACCAAAATAGCATGTTGTTATTGAAATAATTAAAGTTTAACACAATTTCAATATGGAGACGGCCCCTTAAGCTAAATTTTCAGAAACCTTAAAAGAGAACAAAATTCCCTGACGAATGGCACCTTCAGTGTCTTTCTGTAATAATCTACTGATGAGATAGGTGGGGTGTTCAGTTAATATAAGCATAGGTATCACTTATATCTTTGGTATTATACAAGCTGGACAGTTTTATTAGTTTCAATCAATAGTTTTGAAGTTACTAGGGTAAGGTGGGGTAAGTGGGCCATTGGGGCAAGTGGGCCACCCCCCCTCCCCCTGGAATTTCTCCAATTATTGACTCAAAAAAAATCTGTTATAATATTTTTATGCATCTACCCCAATAGGTGTAGAAAAAATTATGGCATCGTTTTCATTTATGTGTGTAACAAATTACAAGCCTTATTGTAACGATTTTAAAAATTGCAGTTCGATCGTAATTCGCGCCATCGTACTAATTATTTTTTTTCTTCCAAACCATTCACGATACAAACCAAAACTTTATATATTTTGAAAGTGTATAAAACACAGAATCTTTTGTAGTGTCATGTACTCGTGACGTTAATAAGGTTAAAAAAAAGTTGGGGGTATGATGTTGAAATCCATCTGGTTAAAAATATTTTATCCTTTTGCCATGATAAATGTACATTGCGTCGTATAACAAATAAAAAGAATTAAAGTCTTGAAAGTCAAATACAGTCTTTATTATATTTGTTAAAAAAGTCACATCATGAAGAGTTTCAGGTTCATATTTAAAAAATATTGTTCAGGAATAAAAGTTCAGAAATTCTCGAGGAGCAAGGGAGAGAGAGAGGACAGTGAATAATTATTACGTCTTTACTGTCTGAGAAAAAGAGCAAAACTGTGGGTCCGCATTTTTGATGACACGGAGAGATCAACCCGGAAGGGAAGCCATCTGTTTCCGTTATCATTATTTTCGCCAAAATGCGTGCCAATTTATATTCTTTGTTTTGAAGAATAAACTAATGTTAATTTTTTGAATTATCAACAACGGTTTTTAAAATGTATCAACCCTGTAGTTTGTCGGTATTATGCCAAATGTCAGGATGACTAGAGAATGACCGTTATGAACTGAAATCATTAATATTGCGTAATTTCAAATAAATTATTAGATCCGGTGTTGAAATACATTAATTCTGACAGTGAGTTTTCTTGTTTAGGAATATTTGAGAACACTTTTTTTTATAATTATGTTTCATGTCAGAATTTCGTTAGATATTATTTTTTCTTTTTCTTTTTATCCTATAAAATAAAGTACATTTCTATATAAAAATATAAACATTTTATTTACGATATAGATATAAAACATATAAAATTTGGATCTCTGAATGATGTCTGTTATCGTTTTATAGTGTAGGTCGTATATAGTGTAGGTCGTATGTATAATTAAAATTGTGTAATTTTTGATGACATTTAAAAACAATTCTTTCTTCAAATGCCTGAGAACAAATTATGTGAATATAATATCTCACTTGAAATTTTTTTTATTTTTTTATTGCAATAATGCATTAACTTATCATTAGATTTTGTTTTATTTAAAATTCAATTAAAATTTAACCATATATATGTGAACACCCAGAAAAATTAAAAAAAAGATCTCTCTCACTCTCTAGTATGTCATATAAACATAATGAAAAACTAGTATGTTGTGGCCACCACATGACTTTCTTCTATCTTTTCCTATACAAATTCACTCGGCAACAATAATAATTAAAAAAAAAAAAAAAAAAGAAAAAAAAAAGTGGGACTTTGACAAAATTTTGGGTAAAATATGAAAATTATTCTAAGTTTGTCAAAACACGGAAACCGTGGGACTTTGACAAAATTAGGGGAAAAAAGCAAAAATTGGTTTAAGTTTGTCAGAACACGGAAACCATGGGAGTTTGATAGATTTAAGGGGAGAGGAAAAAGAAAAAAGATGGGACTTTAACAAATTTTCACATTTTACCCAAAATTTTGTCAAAGTCCCACTTTTTTTTTTCCTCTCCCCTTAATTCCATCAAACTCCCACGGTTTCCGTGTTCTGACAAACTTAAACAAATTTTTGCGTTTTCCCCCCAATTTTGTCAAAGTCCCACGGTTTCCGTGTTTTGACAAATTTAGAATAATTTTCACATTTTACCCAAAATTTTGTCAAAGTTTGTCAAAACACGGAAACCGTGGAACTTTGACAAAATTTGAGGAAAAATGCAAAAATATGTTAAAGTTTGTCAAGACACGGAAACCGTAGGACTTTGACAAAATTAGGGGAAAAAAGCAAAAATTAGTTTAAGTTTGTCAGAACACGGAAACCGTGGGAGTTTGATAAAATTAAGGGGAGAAAAAAAAAAAAAAAAAAAAAAAAAAAAATTTTTTTTCTAAGTTTTTTTTTCGTAAAAAGTAAAAAAAATCGATAACTTTGTTTTAAATTATCACAGATTTATAGTTCAACCATTCGTTTTAAAGGTACTGACGAGACCTTTCGAAAGATACCCATCTTGAAAATTTTTGCCTTTATCACCCTGTTGAAAATTTAGAAAAAGCGGGATGGCAACGCAACCTGTAAGACGATTTTTACCAAAAGTTGATAGGCACTAATTTATGTCAAGGTGCAACTACATACCAATTTGTATGAAATTCTGTGCAGTAGTTCCAGAGATACAGTTGCCACAAAATTTTGTCACACACACACACACAGACAGACAGACAGACAGACAGACAGACAGACATTTTCTAAAAATGGTAAAATCGTGATCTACATCTCTCAAAACGTGTAAATCCATCAAAAACCCGAAATCGAAAATTTTTACGAATCCAATACTTTCTTCTATTGAAGATAGAAGAAAGTAAAAAAGTCCTTTTTAAAAAAAAAAAAAATAAGAAACCTGCATAAGCAAAAACAAAAATTGTATATCAATGAAACAGTCAATTATAAGTGTGCACATTACAAATCTGTTTCACCATGAAACACATTGGTAGATGAAGACTTTATCATTCTGAGTATCATTGTGGGCACCACATGTAATAGAGTTCTTTTTTTTATGTCTGGATCCAGTTCTCTCTTACATATATCTTGTAAAGAAAGCTTTCAAAGTGATAATTGTTCACTTAAAAAAAAAATAGTTTTTCTTTACACTATTCTTATATATGTATAGAATGATGATGGTATGCTTTAAAGCTATTTCACATTAATTTCTAAATTGTAAACAATATTCAATATGCCATATAATACTGCAACATATCAAATAACATCAATGTAAAACAAAGAAAAAATAACACATGAGTACAAGTAAATTAAAAAAATTAACACAAAATGAGAAAAAAAAATGTATATACAAATAAGAGAAAATATCACTAAAATGAAAAATTTGTTCATGCAATTCCACACAGGAGAGATTAAAAAACGACGTCCATTGGACAGTCAAAAAAAAAAAATAATAAATATATATATATATTATATATATATATATATCTCCCCTAAATCTTGTATGAAGCAACAAGTATAACGACCTTGGCTTAGGGCCATTGTCCAAGCGGGATAGGGCGTGTAGAAAGACCTGACCTGTTAGGGACAGGCCTCCGTCCCCCATCAAAGTCAAAGACTTCTGTAGGGACACATCGCAAAACTAGGTACATATATATCTAATTGAATTGTATTAAACAATTTTCAAAAGAAGTGGGGGGGGGGGGTCTCATCACAATGAAATGCTACTCTCCCGGGTAAATTTTGAACGAGTTAGCATTAACATGGAGGGTGAAATTAAAAATGAAAAAAAAAAATATATTTAATTAAAATTCTTAGTACTATCAGAATTTAGTATGATGAGATAACGACTACCAAAACAACTCACTAAACCCAATGAAGCATTTTAAAAATAACCTAGCACAGTAATGATAATAGGATAATTGCCACATATTAAAATTTTGAGTTCTAACTTTAAGTCACTGCACTATTGAAAAGTTTTGCATATAGTATGTAAACAAACAGTATTGTAATCATCTGTTAACATTATGACACATTAATATCTATCAAAATGTAAATATTATTAAACAAGATTTTTTTTAAACTGAATTATAATAAATTTTGTTAAATTTGATGTTAAGAAAACTGTAATAATATGAACTAGAAAAGAGAAAATTATGCAATATTTCACATAGTGTTGTGTCATCCATTGTTATAAAAAGACAAGGAAAGAAAAAAAAAATATATATATATATATATACAGGATTGATATATTGGTCCAGCCAATTGCCTGTATACAATGAATGACAGAACAAAAAAATAAACATAAAAAGGAACCCATGCATCGAGTACTCTTCATATAATGCACAAGTTTTGTAAAACATTACATAATATGATATTAAAACTTAATTTCTGTTTCTTAAATTATAATTGTGGCTTTGTCTCGAATTATAATTAACATTTCTATTAGGACTTGCTTCATCAAGTAAGTGGCTGTATCTAGGTGGTGCAATAATAAGTCCGTCAATATGGACTCGAAATGACAATCTATCAGGTGCTTGTAGTCTTTTAATGGTAAATGAAACCGGTGAGTGCTTTTGTAGAACTATGAAAGGTCCAGTGTATTTTGGTTTAAACTTATCAACAGATTTTAAATAAACTATGTCATGTACAGCAACTATTCTTAATTTAGCATGTCTGTGAAAGTATTGATATCTCTTATTTTGATTATCTTTTATGTTAGAGTAATCTTTAAGGTAAATCTTATTTAAATCTTCTAATAATTTATATGTATCAACATTCTTGTCGAGAAAATGTTGATTAATCTGTTGCTCAAATGTGTCAAAAATTAATGAAATTTCTCTTCCAAAGTGTAATAAATTAGGTGAGTACAAAGTAGATGAATGTTTAGACCCATTATACAATGACTTATGTATAAACAAAGAGTTTTCAAATGTATGGCCTTCAGACATTAAAGTGTTTACTGAATATTTAATGGATTTTTTGACTCTTTCGGAAAGCGCGTTTGATTGTGGGTGTGCTACTGAAGAATGTGTAATTTTTATACCAAGAGTACTATTAAAAGTGTTGTAAACATTAGATGTAAATTGAGAACCAAGATCAGAGAGGATAACTGAAGGTCTACCAAAGGTGGTAATTATAACTAAACAAGCATTTAACTATTTTTTCTGTTGATGTATCTTTTAATGGATAAAGTTCAAGATGTCGCGAGAAACTGTCCAACACTGTGAGTACTGAGTGACCATTATTAAATGGTCCTACTAAATTAACACTAATAGTATGTCCAGGATGTGTGGGTGTGTATGTAGGTTGTAATGGAGCTGGAAGAGTGTTATGATGTTTAGCCTGTAGGCATCGAGTACATGAAGCGACAAAGTTTAAAGTATCTGTGTACATTCCTTTCCAAAAGTATTTGTTTGACAGAAAATTATATGTTTTATTTAATCCAAAATGAGACAAATGTGAAATTGTTAATGTCTTAGCTTTTAGTGAATTAGGAACAATAATAAGATATGAGAATATTGAGCTATTGGGAAACTGCTTTTTATACATTAGTACTTTTGTGTCTGTATGAATAAATTAGTTTGAGTATTTTCTTGAAAAACCTTTCTTTAGAATTTCTGTGTAAATTTTTGACAATACAGGATCTTTCATTTGTTCATTTACAAAAGTATCATTAGAGATTTCTAACAGTGGGTCTTTATTATTCGAATCTCCAGAAATTAAGCAATTAGTGTATTGTTGTTTGATTTTATTACAATTTTTATCATCAAAGTGATTAACAACATTAATATTATCATGTACTATAGGTAGAGGTTGTTTATGAAAAATTAATTCAGGATTAGAGTTCAAATCTTGTTGATTGTGAGTGAAGTCACATCTCGAAAAATAATCTGCTAAAATACTTGATGAACCAGGAATGTGTTCAAAATCAAAACAATATTCTGAAATTTCCATTAACCACTTAGTGGTAAGGTCTGTAGGATTAGTTGTTTTTTGTATCTCTTTAATGGAGCACTGTCATGTAAAATTGTGAATTTTCTGTTGTACAAATAATATTTAAATGCAATGATTGATTTGTAGATAGCCATTAATTCCAATTTTAGTGCAGGGTAGCGTTTTTCAGATGGCTTCAATGATTTAGAAAAGAAGGCTATTGGAAGTAATTTATTATTGTGTTTTTGCATTAGCACCCCAGCAATTGAAATATTTGAAGCATCGGTATTCAAAAAGAAAACTTTATCCCAATCCGGTAGTCTGACCATTGGTGATTCAAAGAAAATTTTTTGAATTTTGTTAAAAATCTGTTGATGTTCAGTAGTCCAATGAAATTTTGATTTTGGCTTAGTCAGATCAATTAAAGGTTGTATTAATTTAGAAAAGTTGGGTACAAGAGATTTATAAAATGTTACAACACCAATGAATTTTTTTAATTGCCTCTTAGTTGACGATGTAGGAAAAGAATTAACTTTTACAATATTTGATTGTATTGGAGAAATACAATGATTTTGAATATGGAATCCAAGATAATTTACTCCAGTTTGGTGAAAAGTGCACTTGTTAGGTGCAAGGGTTAAGTTATACTTCATCAAAATTTCCAAAATTCTATTTAATTTAGTGCATGTTTCCTCAAAGCTATTCGAGCCAAAAATGAGGTCATCCTGATACGCATGTATTCCCTCTAAATCAATTTCATCTATAATTGTGTCCATTAAAGCTTGATATTGAGAAGCAGCATTTTTCAATCCAAAACACAGTCTTTTGTATTTAAAACTACCAAACATAGAAGTGAATGTTAATTTATCTTGTAACTCTTCAGGAAGTGCAATCTGGTGGTAAGCTTGTTGAAAATCTAAACATGTGAAGTATTTGTAGGCTGATAAGTCAGCAATAATTGTTTGTATTTTGGGCAAAGGGTATGAAGATCCCTGAATTATTGAGTTAAGCATTCTAAGGTCCATTGCAATTCTATATTTTTGTTTACCTTCTGCATCAAGTTTTTTTTAAACTAAAAGAATGGGGCAAGCCCATTCTGAACAATTTCTTTCAGTAATTCCAGCTTCCACAAGTTGATTTATTTGACTTTTAGCTTCTTGTTGTAATGATTGTGGTATTGGAAAAGGTAATGTTTTAATTGGGAACTCAGTGATGAATTTTAAATTTGGTATAACTTTGTCTGCCCTAAAGTTTTCATAGATTTAGAAAAGGCTGCAAAATTTGTTAACAAAATTTTCTTTAATTTTTTTTCTTGATCTCCTTGGAGATGTTTGACTTCAAAATCCAAAGAGAGAGTTCCTTTCTTAAATTAATTATTTCATCAGACGCTTGAATGTAATTCAAAATTTGTGTTGTTGTATCAGGAACAATTTTACTGTTTTTATCAATTTCTGTTTCCTGTGGAATAATTTCATCAATTTCTGTTAAGGTGCCCATTTTTGTACCTTTATTTATGTGTATATTTTCATTAGTTAGATTTTTAACATAAATTTGAAATTGGCCTCTATTACAATTATTATCATTATCTAGCATTTTTGAATTACTACAATTTATCACTGAATCTAGACACAATATATCTGCATTATTTTCTGTATTTTCAAACAAATAGTCCCTGTCAGACAAAAAAATTGTGTTCTCATCAATAAATGTTTTTTCTTTAGGTCCTAAAAATATTTTCTGGGAAGTCCTAACTGTAATTTGTTTACATTTCTGGGGATGATTTTGATTTTTTTCTGAGTTTCAGTATCTTTCGAAACTCTACAATTGTTTAAGTTTTCATCTTATACAAGTGTATTTGTAATGGGAATAATTATATCTTTAAGTTTGATATTGTTTTTATACATGTCTATTATTACATTGTTTCGTTGAATAAAGTCCCATCCAAGTATGGCTTGAAAAGTTGAATCTTTAGGAATGTCAACAATGAAAAATTTCTGCGAGAAAAATGTGTTATTTATTTTGAAAGAAGTTTGAATACAGGAGGAGAATTGTACGTTTGAATTTACTGTTTTAATCGTTACTGGTGAAGACAAGTGTTTATAAGTTAATTTCTCTTTTAAAGATTTTAGTACTCTCAGAAAGCAATGAAATCGAACTCCCTGTATCAATTAATCCTGTGATAGCATTTTTAGCTAAGTTAATTTTAATTAACGGTAGTGTAGGTGAAATTTTATTTACATTAAAAATATATTCATTTTGAGTTTCTGTAGTTTGTGTAGACTTGTTTTCAGCAATACTTATTTTATTTACAGTTTGTGAGGCAGTTGAATTTACTTTTCTAATACTAGATAATTTTGCAATGCCACTCAGACTTGACAAAACAAAACTAGGATTAGGTGCTGATGTTTTCGGGTGTAATTGAGATGTAAGGCCATCAGCCACTCTACATCTCGTGTTTAGTTTAAATTTCTGTTATTGTCATTTCTTTTGTAAAATCTTCCTCTCGAAAAGTTATTATTCTGGGTTTGGCTTCTTTGCCATTTATAACATCTAGAAGCCACATGCCCTCTACGATTACAAAGCTGGCAAACAACACTATTAAAACCCTCTTTCTGTTGTGATCCCTTAACCTTATGTGTTTTAAAATTTTGTCTATAATCATTGTGTCGACTTCTTCTAACATTGGCATTTCGTGAATCTGATAAGTTACCTACCTCCTCTTCTTTATCTTTTTGTCCAAAAGACAAAGCATTAACTTTTTTCGGTTAGTTCAATTAATTTTTCTGATAAAGTGTTAACAAATATATTGTCATTTTGTTTCAGCAGGATATTTTCGTTCATGTTTATCTCCTGCAACTTTTGAGCGCGATTTACAGCCAAATTATAGTCTGTGATTCCTTCCTCCATAATTTTTATGCGTATGTTTGATGGTATAGACGAAATGAACCTTGTGAAATTAATATTGTCAAGCGCATTAGTATCTGTAATTTTGTCATAAATAATATTTGCTAAAATATTCAATCTATGTGAGAAATTTTTTATGGATGCCTAAGGGAGCAAATTCAAGTTATTAAATTTAATCAGAGCTTGAGTAGAGCTCATAGGGATAAAGAAGGTTTTAAACTCCTCCTTAATAAAATTTAAATCATTTGATTTATACAAATGTGGAGACTGAGTTAAATATTTTAATGCAGCGCCTGCCAGTTTACCTTTCATTACAGCCACGGCTTCCTCAGATGATAATCGATTTATTTTAGCGTAGGTGGACACTTGATCAAAGAAAAATTCCACCAAAGATGGTTCTCCATCAAAACTAATAAATTGGATATTAACGTTTTTGGCTTTTGCCATAATTATTAATTTTGTTTTATTGACTCAAACATAAAATGTTGTAAATGTTGTAAACATAATGTTGTAATATATAATAAATATATTATGTGACACAAAACAAAAATTGTTAATACCAAGCATTCTTGTTTTTTTTTTTTTTTTTTTTTTAATCTATTTATTTATTAATTACTTTGGCATATAATTTTATACTACTGTATGCCACTTTCACAAACAAGAATACTTAGTTTTATATGCCCATATATTATTATCCAAAAAGAAAAATACACGAGCACACATATCATAAATAGTGTGTTAAGAAATAAAAATTTGTGAAATTAAATAAAATGAGAATTTCAGCAAAATACCTAGTCTTATTATTTATATGCAATTATGTCAATCATAAATTGAATATTTATATAAAAAAAATTATCCATGAATAAATATTTAAATCAGACTAACCACTTTTGCTCTATCTATTTTCAATTTCCAATTAATATCACTATTACTATTATTATAAATCTATATATCCTAAATATCACTTAAAAACATCAGCAAAAGTACCTAGCCAAATGTATAAGTATTGTATAGATAAAAATATAAAATATCATCCAAAAATTTGAAATTACTTTATAAATATAATCAATTATTTATTAAATATTTTACTATGTCATCTAAATTATGTAACTTTCAAGTAAGAAAATTTTATGTCTTCATTTTAAATCAACTCCGGATAAACAAACAACAAAAATTAACTTACTGTTTCTTTGTTCCGTTTCCCTATTTTTATTATTATTTTTTTTCCAAAAAAAAAAAAAAATTATTAAAAAAAATAATTACTTGTGCAACACAGTTTATACCGTCTTTTATCAGTTCGACGAATACGATTTTATATCGCTATTAACTGTCTTTATCTAATAAAAGTTGTAAAAAAAAAAAAAAAAAAACTTATTTCATACACGTCTGGCTTTTCTCCTGTAAGAGCGCTAAAAACTTTGATAACAATAACACTCTGCGTAAAAATTTCACGTATGGCTTTTCTCCTGTATGAGTACATCGATGCAACAATATGAAGTTTTTTGACGTTGTACACAGTTTTGGCTTTTCTTCAGCACTCCTGCGCGAATCACTCTATAAATCCTATGAACTTTCACACACATATGGCTTTCTAGCTCGCTCAAACACCAATGTACCTATAGCACTTCCCGATGAAAACCGCTAACCGAAAGGACGGGGAGATGAAGAGTTCATCGCTAGTTACCGTTGATTATATACCGAGGAGCTCCGTTTTGAGAGTTGGGATTTCGGAACTGGATACTATCTTACTGAGCATTCTTGATGAGCGTTCCATTTAGCATTGACGAGAGCAGGACAGGCGAGTCCACACTTATAATGTTCATTTGCATAAATAAAAAAAAATGTTCTTTGAAAGATAATTATAAAAGTTCGAAGATTCAACATAGTCTAACGGGACCCTCTCTCTCTCCACCGATGCATTCCCCGAAACTGGTCTTTGGCATCAGGTTTCTGTGATGTTGAAATCCATCTGGTTAAAAATATTTTATCCTTTTGCCATGATAAATGTACATTGCGTCGTATAACAAATAAAAAGAATTAAAGTCTTGAAAGTCAAATACAGTCTTTATTATATTTGTTAAAAAAGTCACATCATGAAGAGTTTCAGGTTCATATTTAAAAAATATTGTTCAGGAATAAAAGTTCAGAAATTCTCGAGGAGCAAGGGAGAGAGAGAGAGGACAGTGAATAATTATTACGTCTTTACTGTCTGAGAAAAAGAGCAAAACTGTGGGTCCGCATTTTTGATGACACGGAGAGATCAGCCCGGAAGGGAAGCCATCTGTTTCCGTTATCATTATTTTCGCCAAAATGCGTGCCAATTTATATTCTTTGTTTTGAAGAATAAACTAATGTTAATTTTTGAATTATCAACGACGGTTTTTAAAATGTATTAACCCTGTAGTTTGTCGGAATTATGCCAAGCGTCAGGATGACTAGAGAATGACCGTTATGAACTGAAATCATTAATATTGCGTAATTTCAAATAAATTATTACATCCGGTGTTGAAATACATTAATTCTGACAATGAGTTTTCTTGTTTAGGAATATTTGAGAACACTTTTTTTAATAATTATGTTTAATATCAGAATTTCGTTAGATATTATTTTTTTATTTTTCTTTTTATCCTATAAAATAAAGTACATTTCTATATAAAAATATAAACATTTTATTTACGATATAGATATAAAACATATAAAATTTAGATCTCTGAATGATGTCTGTTATCGTTTTATGTTAATATATAGTGTAGGTCGTATGTATAATTAAAATTGTGTAATTTTTGATGACATTTAAAAACAATTCTTTCTTCAAATGTCTGAGAACAAATTATGTGAATATAATATCTCACTTGAAATTTTATTATTTTTTTATTGCAATAATGCATTAATTTATCATTAGATTTTGTTTTATTTAAAATTCAATTAAAATTTAACCATATATATGTGAACACCTTCACAGGGGGGGGGGGCAGTTGCCCCGCGTTTGGGGTAAGTGGGCCAGGGGTAGCCTAAAAAATGAAAGGCTGTGGTAAGCTGAAGTTCAGAATCTGACGATGATGATGATGTAGACTTACATCTGGATGACTCCACGAGTAGTGATTCAAGTTTCGAAGATGAACTATCACCCACTACCACAGAACTTAAAAATTGGGATTATGCCCTTGTCCAGTTTGAAGGCAAAACAAAAAAGAAATATTATGTTGGCTTGGTATTAAATGACAGTCCAAACGATGAAGATACTGTTGTCATGAAATACATGCGCAAAGACACAACTATGCGTAATACCCTTTTTTCCTCTTAAGCTAATGACATTCATGATGTATTCCTACAAGATGTGTTGAAACTAAATGAACCAACACTTTCCAAGAGACTTTCAAAATACATGTTTACCAACGATTTATCAAGATATAATTTTCACTAGCATGTAACACTGCCATAGGCTAGTTTAAACTTTGTAGGCCTAAATTTTAGGCTACACTACATGCAAAAATAAAATTTTGAAAATTAAAATTTTTTTCTTTTAGAAGGTTTGTGGGCCAAAAAAAAGTTGCTATGTATGAACAAATGGAGATACTTCAGGGACTTTTTTTTTTCAAAGATTTAGAAAATTATGTAGATGGTCCCACTTGCCCCCCCCCCCAAATCTCTACCAGTTATGTGTAAAAATATATTCAGGGGGCCCACTTACCCCACCTTGCGGGGCAAGTGGGCTATCCCGACGACCAAAAATTTTTTTTTCTTTTTTAATTCATCATTTACCAATTTGTTTTAAGGTTTCCATGGGTACAGTAACAACATATGAGAGAATGAACCAAAAAAAAAAAAAAAAAAAATTAAGTTGTTAGGCCTATTACATCCGGTGCTATGTTGAGCTAAAGTCAAATTGTGCCGATAAGGGGTCCCACTTACCCCACCTTACCCTACAAATAAAAAAGGTATAAGTCAATTTTTCTGTAGTGCTTTTTTCTTCTTTTTTCTCCCTCACACTGTATATTTTTTTACAGAATTTAAAAAAGGAAAAAAAGCTGTATCAAAAATATAAAGACTGTTCAAGTATTTAGTACTTAAATTCAAATTTTTAATCCATTCCTTTGAATTATCTTGGAAATCCTACCACGCATGCTTAGAACTAGAGGTTGGAGAATGTGTGACTGTAATGAGTACCAACTGCGTTTTACTTGTTACTTTCTCTTACCCATATATATGGCAGAGAAAGTATTGTTTTTGAATCAAATTTTTGAAATTGAGTTTTTGTTATATTTACACGTTTTGAGGTCACTTGAATCCAAAAATCATTTTTAGCGGTTGGTCTGTGCATGTGTGTGTTTGTGTATCTGTGTGTCTGTCTGCCACCAGCATATTTCAAGAACAAATAATAATAGAAAGTCCAAACTTTCTAAATGTGTATCATATAGGGGTGCCCCACTAAAATTTTCGTTGAGATCAAGCAAATGGTTCCTGTACAGGGACACCCTAGAGAATTCAAATACATTATGTGTATGGGTCAAATTGCAGGTAAGTAGAGTTTAACATCTATAGACTGCACTAAACCAAACGTATATATATATTTTATATGCGTAAAAACATGTTTCATGTAGAATATGGTATGGAAATTGAGGAATATGCTATGGAAATTGTGAAATATGGTATGGAAATGAGCACTGTTCGTTTACAGGGCTACAAAAAAGAATTAGATTATAGTGCGATTACACTTGAAAATTGATGCAAGTGTATTTCAGGTTGTGCTGTGTGTTATTAATATAGGATCATATTTATGAGTACCATGTGGTGTGTACATAACCTTCAGAAGATATACAGGGCTGCCAATATTTAAGCCATAACATTCTTTTTTATTAATAGTGAAAGTGCTTTACTATAATATTTCATCATGTCCAGGAAAGCTGCTCAGGAATTGAAATTAATTCCTAATAGCCATATGGTAAATAATGTTTTCTTTAAAGCTAAGTATTAATCGCTTGTTTTTTTGTATATTTACCCGTTTTGAGGCTTCCTAAATACCGAAGTCAGATTTTTAACGTTTGATCTTTGTCTGTGTCTCTTAGAGTAAAGTAAAAACAAATAATTTCAGGCGATTCAAATGTTGTATTTTGAAGTTAATACATTTGTTATTAGGAAAGTTTGGTCAAGATTGATAAGTTTCAAGGAATGTTGCGTGGGAAAATTGTCTGGATAATTTTAAATGAACATTTGAATTTAATAACAGATTTGAATTCTATATAAATGTAGGTACAATTATGAAACGGGGGTTTGAGGGGAACGGTAGCCTCCGTCACACAGAATTGTTTGTCAAATAAAGCTGTTCCGAAGCCTAATTTGAATTGTTTTAACATAAGTTTACATAACAGTACTCGTTATCTTACCCCTTAATCTCCAGTCTGCATTTATAGTATTAAATTTGAGGGTAAGAGAAAGCTGTGTGAGTGACAAACCAGATTATTGCTTTAATTTCTGAATAGTAGGAAACTGAAAATCATGGGCAAGTACTTCTCAAAGGCTTTTAATTGGATATAGGTCTTGGCTGATGGCTGACCATTCTAAAATAATAACTTGATTCTACATAAACCAAACTTTTGTTGAATTGAAGGTGTGAATCGACGCATCGTCCTCTTGGAATTTCCAGTTTTACCCCTTTCAGATGTTTCCAATTAGGAGACTGCTTTTGAGGATATTTTAATAACCCCCAAAGCAATGTCGATCATTAAGAAAAGCAATTCCAGCAATATCCGTTGTTTCGTTGAAACATAACGCGCCCTAGACTATGACAGAATTTTGTCGACAAAAGAAATTGTAAGGTTCTCGTTGTTGGACGGATGAATGGTTCTTCAGTGAAGAAAAAATATCCAATTTGGTTAGCCTTAATGGTTGGGCATACTATTTTCATGATCTATGACGCGAACCTCATGAGTTCTTTAGTCGACAAAAAAGAGGGGGTTCTCTCACGGTGTAGTGTGCGTTATGTTTCAACGGTACAACGGATTGAAAATGCTTTTTTAACGGTCGACATTGCTCTGGAGATTATTAAAATGTCCTCAAAAGCGATCTCCTTCTAATTGGAAACATCTCTGAGGGGGAGGGGGTAAAACTTCAAATACCAACAGGACGCGTCACCCTGTGGTTAGGATTTTTTTTTATTAATACTCCAATAAAGAGCGTTCTTCCAGGTCTAAGAAATGTACATGAGTGCTTCTTTGATGATGCACTTGTGCTGACCTTCTCTTTTGCTGATGAAGCGCTGTGCTACTATTTCAATTCGAAACAATTGTTACATTTTTTTTGCAGTTTCTGATTTTTGTTTATAAATTCTGTCATTTATACATTTAACACTTTTTTCTTTTACTTATTCGTAAATGGTAGAAAATGTCAAGTTTTCGAAATTCAGTTTTTGTTGTATTTACACATTTTTTAAGTCCCCTGAATCCGAAAAACAGTTTTTTATCCGTTGGTCTCTGTGTGTGTGTATGTGTGTCTGTTTGTTATCAGCATTTCTCAAGAACAAATAGTAGCAGGAAGTCCAAATTCGGTATTCTAAATCTATATCATGTAGGGATGCTACATTAAATTTTTCATTGAGATCAAGCGAATTATTCGTGTACAGGGACTTCCAAAAGAATTCAAATACATTACATTTATAGGCTAAATTTCTGGTAGGTACAATTTAACTTCTAAAGAATGCACTAAACGAAATGAACATACATTTTTTACTAGCAAGCTTTGCTTGCTTCGCTAGTCACAATATTTAAAGTATTATTTCAAAAAACAAAAAAAAAATTAATCATTATATTTTAAATCACTTTGTAACCAAACATTTAAAATGTTCCATTGAAATCGCTTAAAAACTTGCTTTTTGCCCCCGTAGCCTACGTTAAATCAGTCACGGATCCCAATTGTAGGCATTTTCGCATTAACCAGGCAAATCAGATTAGGTGTTAACTGATCGATAAATGGCGCTGTTATTATTCAAGAACTACCTTTTTTGGACAAACATTTCTCGGACAGATTATCATTTTCACTCAAAAGATGGTAGCACCTTACATCCAGCTCTTCATGCTGCAAAATTTTTAACTAATAAGGAAAAAAAAATAATCAAAAATTCTTAGGATAGTGTGTAGACACTGAAAGATTTTCTTTTATCAATTGATACATTTTCTTCAATTATCTGTAAAAATGAATACATTGGCCTTTGGAAGATCGAATGCCCGACCTTCGTGTTATTAGCAGGACGCTCTAACTAACTGAGCTAACGGGCCACAGAAACACAGATTTCTATTTCCAGAAACGTTCATTTTAAAAATTTATATATTTTAATTAATTTAAAAAAACTCGGAAATTGGACTTCGAGGTGCATCAGGAGAGGCTAAAACGGACCTTCATGCAAAATTCTTTAACTCTGCGATCAGCCGTTTGCCTTTTAATCGATGGACCTACACACCCACACATCTTCTTTTGTTTTATGTAGAGATATACATAAAAGCGTATTTTGTGCATAATATGGTATGGAAATTATTCACCATTCGTTTACAGGGTTATCCAAAAGTAATGGAATATAGTGGGACTATACTTGGAAATTACTAGAAGTGCATTTCCGGTTGTGCTATGAGTAATTAATGTAGGACTATTCTGAAGTACATAATGTGGTGTGTACATATTTTATAGACAACATACAGGGCTACCAATAATTAAGCGAAAACACTCTTTTCCACTGAATATAACTGTTGGAAGTGCTTTACTATATTTTTCCATAACCAGAAAATCTATACAGGAAGGAAAGTTTTAAAAAGTTTTTAGCGCTACTTGTTTTTATAAATACATGTTTTGAGGTCTCCTGAATACTAAAATCAAGTTTTTAACGGTTGATCTTTGTGTATGTGTGTTATCGGTGTAACTTAAATAATTGTAGGCAATTCAAACGTTGTTATTTGAAGTTCATAAGATGTTCCTATTCGAAAAGTTTGATCAAGATTGATAAGTTTTCATCGAATGGTGAGGGTGAAAGTTGTGGGATTAACTTGAAATAAACTTTTAAATTTAATAACAACCTTGAATTCTATATGAATATAAGTAGCATATCTATACGGGGGTTGAGGGGGGAATAGCACCCCTCACATATACCAACTAAATTGTTACCTGTGTCGTCCAACTGCGACCCGACATACCAGGTGTTTCAATTTCTTCTTCCCCCACCCATACCAACTGCGTACAGCCTTTTTTAATCCCTTATGTCAACTGCGTCCGCTGAAAATTTCGCCAAGTGCGACGAATCGCGAAATAAGAATAATAAAATTGTATTAGTAATATTTCAGCATAAAAGACTTGATAAATCTCGTACTTTTCTATCAAATTTATAGAGATTTGAAATCTTTAATGCATGTCTATGTAAAAATTTGCAAAAAATATTATTTTTGTTACATTTTTATTCTTTTTTAACTTTAACACTAAAAATAGCTAATGTCACCAAAAACTGCAGGTTAAAAAATTAATATGTACCTATCACGGCGGATAATTAACCTTATGTGCCGTGATTAACTTTTTTTTTCTCTTTCAAGAAAATTTTCTTTTTCAATTAAATAAATAGTTTAACAGGTGGGGTGATAAAAATGTAGATACATGTTAAGGAATGCAATGTGTAAAAATGCTTAGTAAATAATAAGAATAGTTTTGTCCATAGATAATACCTACTGTGAATGCATCCTTTCTGTGTGTAATCGAGATAAGAATTCCATTTGGGATTTGGGTAAACAGAATTATTCTGTAAAATATATACAAATATCTCCCTTCGAAATACAAAGTGAATAAACGTGACAGGCAGTGAATAAGGGCATATGAGGTCTTTGTTTCCTTTTCACGATTCAAAGCATTCATTTTCTATTCTATTCTATCATCTTAATGCGTATTCTAAATTCTTAATCCGCGGATGGAATGTTAAGCTTCTTTATTCGCAAAGAAATTAGTTGGAAATTTCAGTGAAAAACTAGCAATTCAAAGCTCCCTTTTCTTTTTTATCTAAGTGGAGTGATAAAACGTGTTTCTCGAAACACATGGCGAACAGCTGATAGGTGGGGGGTTCCTCTTTTCCCCATATTTTGACGTCAGCACAGGAATTACCATATGAGAGTCGCTGGAAGGCGGTTCGCGGACAGTACCTCGTGGTATAGCGATGTGGTGATTTGACGTAGAGTTTTTGGTGACGTATCAAGGGGAGAAGAGGGTGTGGCGACTGTTTTCCCTCCCGGTCTGGATAAAAAAAGGATACGTTTTTACTTTTTTTTTGGATCTGATTTTCTCTCTCTGGTTGTTGGTCGATGGAAAGGAGTGACGTGGTGAGTTGGAGAATATAGCAGCCTTGAGACGTGATGTCGTGAGTGAATAGCAGTTTCGAGACTTGTCTTAGTGTTGATATAGCGAGGAGTTTGAAAAAGGAAGAGGAAGGAAGGCGGATTTCTGGAGAGTAGGAAAAAACAAATGAAAGAAAGATGTGTATTACGGTGGATGGAAGCTAATGGTTTTGTGGTGATATTTCTGGTGTTTTGTGGAGAATGAAACCGAACCGTTTTGTCTTTTGACAAAGAAGGAGATCTGCGTAGTTTAAGGAGATGATCTTCGCTAGCATAGGAAGACGGAAATGATGTGTCCTGAGACCCTCGACTAGTCTGGCTCGCTGATGTGTTTTGAAAGTGCTTCATATAATTTCCTAGGGATGGCCTCGATGTTACCTACCACTGCGTAGAACTCCAATCTCGACCTTACTGCAACAGCTAAAGACCCCCACTCATGTAAGTGTTGAAATACTATTATTCCTATAACATTCCCCTTTTATTGTGTCTGTTGTTATATGTGAATCGTTAACTTAAATTACAATTGTATCAGTTCATTTTATCTGAAAGATTGCCTAGAAATGACCAACAAGAACGGTGTTTGTACGAAGGCTGTAGAGGATTGATTCTATGTAATAACTGATTTTTTTAAGAGGTATACTAGTTTATTTGAATTAATGTAGATGTACAATTTTTCTGAACTACAAATTAATGTTGCCTATATTGTACGGTATGAATAATGTGCTGTAATCCTGACTTACTTTAAATTAAAATCTTGTGTTTTTTTTAAATCAAATTTTGGTATCTGTTTTTTTTATGAAGGGTACATTTTAAATTAAGTTATCTAGAGAAACATGAAGTTTTTATTTACTCCTGTCTACGGGTATTGTCTTACCCATTTTTCGAGCTCTGGTTTGTTTTATTGAGGGATGGCTAATTATAATTCAAATCAAACTTTCTTTGGTAAAATTTTAGAAGATATATTTTTTTTTGAGAACACAACGCGAACTTATCTTTTTTTTTGTTTGTCATACTATACGATCAGCTTATCTTTTTTTAGGACCAAAGAAAAATTATAATTTGTAAATTTAAATATTTCTATTATTAAGGAATTAATTACATTTGTTTTTATGTTGTTATTTTTTTTTTTTTAATCTAGTAAATAATCATTACTTTATGTTCAAAGTGGAAACAAAAGGCAATTTAAACTTAATGAATATTATTTTAAAATTTGAATAGTAACTTATTCATAAATAAATCATAAATAAGAAAATCATTATTATATACCTAATAATTTCTTCTACTGTACACGGGTGTACAAAATTAAAGCAATAATTTGTTTTCTTCTTTTGCGCGTAATTTTTAAACAAATGAACACAGTGAAGATTCATATACATGCACGTGTTGGAATTAAACCAGAATTTTTTTCCTGATTTTCCTTCTTTTTTTCGCATGTGAATAACTTTTTCAAAAATATACATACAAACATGAAAATTGGTTCGTTCATCTCTTTGTTTTCTGCACACATCGAATCCCATAAATAATTTTAGAATACCTAATTTGTTCTTTCTTTTTTTTTTACTTCAAAATGAGTTTATTCACAATTTGCTACTACTTAAGCACAATTTTAAATTTCAACAAAAATTTTTGAGTACTTCATTTTATAGCTGCAAAATTGCGCTTTTTCTGTTATATTAAAAATAAATGTTAAAGTTAAAATAAATAAAATGAAAAAAAAAAAATCCAATTAAAAATAATGTTAATTTTATGAAAATTCTCAGGCTATATTAATTATGTATTTGGTAATTACTTTAGTTTGATTTTGGTACCTTTGGGGATTGATCACGGTAATTGTTTAAACTAATAATAATCTTAAAATTAAACAATTGAAAAGTTTTAATATTTATCTTTATTATTATTATATATATATATACGTTTAAAAAATAAAATTTATAAATATGTTTCTTTTTGTTTATTTAATTTCTTATTGATTTAAATAAATTGTGCATTTAATGTGACTGAGTTGCGTCTAGGGATTCACAAAATATTTCGGATACGTTATGGATAATGGTAAAAAATAGTTAATTGAGAAAAAAAATATATAACGGTGACAGATATAATAATTATATAATAATGGAACTTACGTTAATACATAAAACATACTTAATACCTGAAGTAATTTGTGTACTAACATAATTGGTATAGTGAAAATATTAATTCACGTCAGTATCTTCAGTTAAATTTTTCTTTGTCTTCAGTTAATTTTTTCTTTGAGCATTGTCTGTGGATTTTCATGCAATACTTTCCAAAAAAAAAAAAAAAAAAATCAATATGTTAAAAAAAAAAAAAAAAAATCATACTAAAATTTTTGAGAGCGTTAAACTTAATACATATTTTCCCTAATAGATTTTTTTTTATTTATTTATTTATCCTTTTTGAATATCAGAAAAAAAAAAAAAACTATTACTTTTTTTTTTTATCCTTTTTAAATATCAGAGGTAAAAACTATTACTTTTTTTTTTATTTATTTGATGTTTAAAGATTATTTGTAATCGTCGCTATTTAAATAATAGCGACGAGTACAGTCGGTAACAAAAGTGTTCGAACACTAGCAAAAATTCCTATGTGAAAAGATACACTTCATACGGTTTTGTTAAATAAATCCTTATCGAATCATGTTCTTAGACAGACTAAGAACAGGATTCGACAAGGATTTATTTAACAAAACTGTATTAAGCGTACTTTTTTTACATAGGAATTTTTGCTAGTGTTCGGGCACTTTTGTTACCGACTATATATATATATTCTTTTCTTGTGTAATATGCTAATTTGTATATTATATATTGATTAGTTAATGGAAACTTCACCAAGAATTACAAAAACCCATTTATATATAATAGATGTTACAGCGATTATCTCGTAAACTAAGAAAGGTAGAAACAAACTTCCAATTACAAAATTGGTGCAAATTAAGAGTAGATTTCAGATATGGCATTCTTTTGTACAAGGGGCTGTATACATATTAAATACGAAGTTTAATTTTTATACGGCCCCTCCTATCATATGACTTATATTTAGAAAAATATTCTCCTCGCTCTAACAATCAAAATAAAAAAAAAAATCATCTCTCTAAGTCAAAATCTCGCTGAGTTATTGCAATTTGAAAATTCTTGCATTTTTCGCCAAGTCTTAAGGGGTTGTATCAAAAGTGAGAAATTGTAATTACTATTGCTTTTGTAATAAGGCACACGTTGATCAGCGTTTGGGGAAAAAAAGAAAAAGAAATCATTCAGGTAAAGACGGCTATTTTAACCTGTTATGTCTCCTTTTCCCTAGTGAATACACAAGAGAATACTCATTGATAATCTAACAAATAAAATTTATGAATAATTTATGTACTGAAAGGGAATTTTCAAATTCATTTTTCTTTCTTTATACATTCTCTTACTCATATACAGGGTGTAGAGAAAGAATTGTTTTTGAGTCAAATTTCCGAAAATTAGCTTTTGTTATATTTGCACGTTTTCAGATTCTCTGAATTCAAAAATCATGTTTTTAGTGGTTGGTCTCTCTCTCTCTCTCTGTGTGTGTGTGTGTCTGTGTGTTATTAGAATATCTCAAGAACAAATAGTAGCAGAAAATCCAATTCGACATTCTAAATCCGTATCATATTACGGTGCTACACTAAAGTATTCGTTACGATCAGACAATATGTACAAACCACAAAGTGCACCTAAATATAAACCTATAGTAATAATATACGGCACAACCTAAAATGCACTTCCATCAATTTTCAGCTATTGTCGCATTATAATCTAGTTATTTTATGTAGCCCTGTAAATGAACAGTGAATGATTTCCTGCCATATTCTACATGAGCCATGTTTTTATGCATATAAAAAATATATATTCATTTCATTTGGTTTAGTGCAGTCTATAGGTGATAAACTCTACTTACTTGCAATTTTCCCCATAGACGTAATGTATTTGAATATTCTTGAGTGTCTCTGTACACGAACCATTTGCTTCATCTCAATGAAAAGCTTTGTGTAGCATCCCTATATGATACATATTTAAAATACCAAGTTTGGAATATCTGCTGCTATTTGTTCTTGAGATAAACCGATAACAGACAGACACACACACAGACCAACCGCTAAAAACACGATTTTCATATTCAGGGACCTCAAAACGTCTAAATATAACAAAAACTCACTTTCGAAAATTTGGCCCAAAAACAATACTTTCTCTACCTTATGGGTATGAGAAAGTAATAACTACAGGAAATGCGAATTTGGTACTTTGGATTCCATATCTAGTTGCCACTTGAAAAGTTGATGAAGGTTTGCAAATTTCAAGGAAATTGATAACAGACTTGATTTTTGTTTTGATAAGTATAGGCACTATAATTAAACGGGGGTTGAGAAGGGCGGTAACCCCCTGGCATAGAATTATACATCTATACCATATCATATTCTATACAAAACATTATTTTAGAATATTAACAATAAATATGAATTTCCTTATGATTTTTACAGTATAAAGTTATTTAAATGTAATTCATAAGAATATCTGTACCAAAACGCAAGACATTGGCATTTTTTGTTCATTCCTGTACATAAACCAATTATAAAGAATTAATTAATGCCATTTTAAATAGGGAATATCATATAGTAAACCTGAATAACATATATCATTTCTGAAAATTTCTGAAAATATTTACAGACGCTGGGGGCGGGCAGACGGACAGATGGACAGTCAGACAAAAAAAAAAAAAAAAAAAAAAAAAATGCAAATTGAAATCTTATTCACAGTTAAAAATTGTTAGAAAATGTTTAATGTAAACGAAAATACAATTCAAGCAAATGCCCAACAATAACCCTTAACGTGACTGAATATTTTTTCGTGCCCTGTAAATCTAATGTTAATCGTACTGTACAGTATAGAAAGCATCCTTTTGTGCACATGGAATAACATATTTCAATTTCATTAAGATTTATGCAAAGTAATTAAATTTTGGTTTATAGAAATATCTTCACATAGAACGCAATGCTTTGGAATACTTTCGGGTGTCCCTGTATACAAACCAGTGATGGTGTTTACTCCATTTTCTATAGAAAATATCCGATAGAAAACTATAATAACGTATTTCAATTTTATTAATATATGCATAAATTAAAGGTATTAAAATATGGTTTATAAAAATACCTCTCATAGAACACAATGCTTTGGAATACTTTCGGGTGTCCCTGTGCACAAGCTAGCAGATGTATTCACTCCATTTTCAATAAGGAACATCCGATAGTGAACTCAAATAACATATATCAGTTTCAGGAAATTCTATGAATATTCACAGGAGTTAGAATGCAGACACACAGAAAGACGGATGGACAGACAGACAAATGGAAGTCATTAACACTTTTCAATCTTGCTGGAATTGTTAAGGAGCCGAAGTCATTAAATTTACCAACCATGATGGAAAGTGTTAAAAATAAAGCGCGAAAATTTCACACGATTTTGCTAGTCAAAAGTGGTGTAAGTCATCATTTTCAAATTGCAATAACTCAGCGAGATTTTGACTTTGAGAGATGATTTTTTTTATATTTTGCTTGTTAGAGCGAGGAGACTATTTTTCTAAATATAAGTCACATGATAGGAGGGACCGTATAAAAATTAAATTTCGTATTTAATATGTATACAGCCCCTTTGACAAAAAAATGCCATATCTGAAATCTACTCTTAATTTGCTCCAATTTTGTAATTGGAAGTATGTTTCTATCTTTCTTAGTTTACGAGATAATTGCTGTAACATCTATTTTGAATCACCCGGTATATATATATATATATGTATATATATATATATATGATACAAATATGGATCACTATGCATTTAAGGGTTAAAAGTTTTTTTTTTTTTAATTTTTTCCCCTATGCTTATATAGCAATTTAATGTGCCTCCCCATCCTTTCCCCAAAATATAAATCAGTAAAAAATAAATGGAAATGTAAATTTCTAAAACCATTACTGAGAAAAGCAACTTACGCTATAAGTTAAAATTTATTACGTAATAAATTAAAAATTACTAGTCACATACTAAATTATAACCATGTGCAAAATTCTTTGGCGATTTTGGCGAAAAACGTTCTTTGGCGGGAAACATTTCTGGGTCGCACTTGGTATAGGTGGGGAGATTTCCTGTGTCGCAGTTGACCTATGGGGGAGATAAAAATGTCATTTTGGGACGCAGTTAATCTAGCCCCATTGTTACTAAACATAGTTTGAATTGTTTTTAACATAGGTTTATCTACAGTACTTGTTGTCTTATTCCTCAGTCTGCAATCAGTCTTTATAATATAATTGAAATGTAGGGTAAGATAAAGTCGTGCGAGTGCCACACTAGATTAGTATTATGTGTGTGTACAGAGTAATCCGAAAAACATGATAGAAAGTATTTTAAGTTTCTGATTTCAAATGTATTGATGCAAATATAATTCTTCCATATTGTAATAGCACATATAGTGACATTTCAGTTGAATGCTTTATTACCGGAATTAAAGAATAAGCAATATAGAATCACAGACCTTTTAAAATCGATAATATATCGTAAGAAAATTTTATGAGAATAACCGATGTAATGTCCCCGTTCGACGGGCATGTCGTTCAGAGTTCAAAAAGCAAAGGACACTTAGTGAAGTGATAATCGCGCTGTAAGTTATAGCACTCTAAAGTCGCAGTGATTTTGAAGCCATCAGATGACTGATGTTACGGTCCTAATCTCCCACTGATTTTCATTGTTTACAGGTTGATGGACAGATTTGAATCTACCGAGAGTGTTTGGGATGCAAAAAAAAAAAAAAAAAAAAAAAAATGGCGTCGGGATGAAAATCAGCAGTTGTTACTGACGACATCAGGGAGCCTGTACGCGCATACTTTGAGGATCAGCCAACCACTTCCACTCGACAGGCGACCCAACAATTAAGCATATCCAAAACATCATTACAAAGGCTAATGAAAGCAGTTGGATTGTGCCCATACAAGATCCAAATGTGACAGCCGCTAAAGGGGGGGGGGGATACTGTGCGGCGGAGAGATTTCGCAAATCACATAATCGAGGAACTTAAAAAGGGTTCCATCATTGAATACAAGATCTGGTTCAGTGATGAGGCCCATTTTCAGTTGAATGGTTTCGTGAACAAACAAAACTGGCGCCACTGAGGTACGGAAAATCCTCATCTCAGCGCCATTTCTCCACTGCATCCACAAAGGGTCACGGTGTGGTGTGCCATATCGTCGAAGCAGATAATTGGTCCGATATTTATTGATGGTATGGTCACAGGAGTGAAGTATCAAGAGTTGCTAGAGCGTCACTTTGGCCCTGATGCGGGCCACCTCAACAGGACACGCCGGAACTGGTTCAAGCCAGATGGGGCTCGTCCCCAAAAAACTTCTGACGCCTTCACGTGGCTTGAAACGAAGTTTGGTGAGCGTTTGATTGTATTGGATGCAGAGAAATTCACGGGGCACGGGATAGAGTGGACCCCCATACAGTCAGCACCCAAATCCATGCGACTTTTTCTTATGGGGTTACATCAAGGTTAGAATCTATAGGAAATAGCCCTGATTCACTGGAGGACCTAAAATTGGCTATCAGAAGTGAGATTGATGCACTTGATTACGACACACTCCAGCGCATTATGACAGAGTTTCGGAACCGGCTCTATAACACTATAGCCGGGGACGGTAGACATTTTAAGCATCTTGTATGTTAATTGTCATTCATATCTTTATTCAATAAAATATGTTTCATGTTCTTGCATGTTGTCTTTTTTCCACAACGATCGCTTACTTTCTATCATGTTTTTCGGACCACGCTGTATGTGTGTGCATTTGCTACAAACACAAAAATCCTTCGAAAAAGCTGTAAAATTAAACTTCTTTCCGAAAAATTGAGAAATTTATACTTAAAGTTAAATAAAATTCTAGGAGTAACAGCATTATTTACACTTTTTTTTTTGGTCTTCATAGGTGCTTACTGGTGCTCCAAAGATTATATAGTACTTTTTTTTACTGATTTATAGAATTGTATTTTAATGCATTCTAGTAGTGTTAACAATGATTAGGTCAGGCAAAATAGTTTTCCTTATTGAATAAAAATTATAAATAGGAAAAAGGATTCCTTTATGTTACTTATTTTAAGGTCTATTAAAAATTAGGAATCTGTAATTAGAACTAGACTTTAAAATATGTGAAACTTTAACATATAATCTGAACAACGTTTTTAATAGATAGTACTATATTCGAGCAAAGGTTGTAAAATTAAATGTGTTAATATTCAATGAAGTTGAAAAGCAAAATTTAGGATTTTAGTTACTCCACTTGAAACACACGAGAGCCAATAAAAAGAGAATATTTTATTTGTGACTTAAAAATTCATGCGTGGCATGTTACCAAAGAACCTGTTGCATATTTATATCGATATTTATCTGTCAAATTTAAGATGATTAACGCGGTAAAAGTTGTAATCTCTCGCTCATCAATTTTCGTTTTAAAAAAACTTAATAATAAAACAAGAGACCTTAAAGTCGAGAAGATTCATTGCAATATTTACTTTTTCTTTGTCGAAAAAAAAGATCTTCCAAATAAACCGACAAGAATACTTAGCTCCCTCCCCTTCCCTTTTTTTCTTGCCTCTAGATATGTGACATAAAAATAAATTGCCGTTTTATTGGCAAAAATTAATGACATACTTGCTTTACTACAATCCTTTCAATTTATTCAGTAATTGCCTATTGTATCATCTTAAGGTAGTAATTCTCATCAATTGTTATGCTTTCTTTTTTACCCCCTTTTTAATTCAGAAAGCGAGTACCTTAACCCCAGACTGTCTCGAATATAATGTTTGCGGTATTTCTAAATACAACATATAGTTAATAGAATCCAGATGAATTTCTGTTTTTGAACCTTTCATATCGTGATTCTTTTTTTTTTTTTTTTTTTTTTACTAAGCGATTCACGGAACTTAATCACACAATAATGATCGAAGCCTTTAAAAAATATTTTTTTTTTCTTTCCGAAAAGCAAAAGAAGAAAGTCGTGAGTGTTTAACTGCATGAAACATTAAAACATGATATCTCAAAAACCTGTCCTCTGTTCCTAGCTTTCTTTTCTTTCTTTTTAACCATTCAAACACTTAATGCCATCACGGAATATGAAATAATCTAATAATAGAAGAAAAAATTAGTGTGTATGTCTATCTGTCTATTCTTCTATATGTTCAGCCTCTATTGAACGTAGAAGTACAAAAATTGACAAACGGATACTCAGAAGCCTTCCCAAGGGGATAGTGAAAACAGAATTTAAAAATTTTAATTGGTTGCAAAGATATCAAAACGTCAACCTATGTCAATTAATGAGTCAATTCTGATTTTAAGCAGCATTAAATGCCCAAATAAATTAGAAATATCTGTCCAATCCTTAAAAATTTGGTACTAAATGAAAGGGGCCATTTTTCTGAATCTAGAGTTGCAAACAGCATTTCGACACGACAATTAGATTTTTTAAAATTAACTAAAGTATGAAATTTAGGTGGCAACACATCATTCTTCAGTGCCAGAAATATTGGTTGACTATTTTTCCGGTCGGGAATAATTGCTTTTTGACCACATGAGAAGATACTGGAAATAAAAAAAAAAGCAGTTTTTGAATTTTTTCAATTTTAAATCGATTCAAGCGGAAATTGGTAATCGCCCATCATTACTGTTCACCTGTCTGAAGTTAAAAAATCTAAGGTATAGCTTAAAAAGAAATTAGACAAATTAAGGTGGTATTCGCGTAGTATTCATGTATCAATATTATACTTAAGTTTATTTTATACACTGATTCTTCTAGTTGTTTTTAGACACTTTCAGTTTTTTGATACATTAAGCCAAATTTTCTAAAAAAATAAAAATTGAACCTATAAAAATTCGCCAGTGTTCGTCACTTGAAAAATAAATTTCACCAGTAATCGTCAGGTGTTTGCACCATTGCTCGTCATGTAAATAAAACGTAACAATTTTCTGAATAATTTGATTTTTAATTGTGCTTTTACAAAATTTAATGAAACAAAACATCTTTGGCACATACTTAGAGCCTAAATCCATTTTTAGGGTTTAAAACACAAAACATTAAATAGTAAAAATCAAACTATTGAGCACAGTTTTGCAAACAAAACAAGTAAATTCATATGCAAAATAATTTGAAAATTGTTTGCTTTTAAAAAAAGTCCTCAAAATTTTATTTGTTCCCAAAAATTATCTTTACTTATAGTAGAGGGTAAGTATTGTTCTTCTTCCGAAGATAAAGTATCCTCTTCATTTTTATTTTTTTTAGACTTACGTCGCTTTTGATTATTTCCTTTTATTATCTTAGCTGCTGTTTTCTGTTCAAAATTTTCATTTTTGGCTTTCCTTTTCTTTGTTCTCTCTTCTGCTCTTTTTTTTTTCGTTAATTCTTCCAATTCTTTTTTTTTTTTTTTTTTCTTTTTTTTTGGCTACTTTTTAGATATTCCCTCCAAGAATTTGATGTTATTACACTTGGTAAGGTTTCTTTATTTTTTATTTTTTTAGAAAGTGTAGGGCCTGGGGAAAAAAAAAAAACAAAAAAAAAACAGTATCTTTAAAAGAGTTTCGAAGCTAAACGAGGGATAAAGCTCAGATCTAGGTGGTGTTCTAGTAGAGGTAGTTTGCTCGAAATTTGGCAGAACTGATTTTTCTGCTATCAGAACGTCTTGAGTTAGGTTTTTGGGCACTATTGTTTGCAGAGACGAATCCACAGTGTTCAATTATTCACTGTTTTTTGTGATATTTCTGTTTCTTCCGTAGATTCGGGGGTTCTGTATAGGTGGTATTACTAGCAATATTTGTAGCTGTAGTAGAATCTATATCATTTATTTTACTACTTAGTGTGATGGTGAGGGGAAAAGACGAGAGGAAATTTGTTTCTGATTCTTCGTTAGTTGCATGAACGGCACTATGTATTTTTTGCCATATGTTAAACAAAGTCGTGTGTTCTTTGTAACCTTTCCAAACATCTGATAATTTGAACTAGAGTATTTTTTCTTCTCCAACTATATCTTCTAAAACTTCTAATGCAACAGCTGCTTTTTTGCAGTCTATTGCGGACCTTTCTTTAATGGCAATATTTTCTCCGAAAACATTTATGCGGGGAAATTTCACTGCTTTTTTATCCCAAGGAACTAAGCCGCATGCTTTAAATCCATTTTGAATAATAGATGGATTTATATCATTTAGAACTTCTTGCAACAATGGACCAACATGTTCCTTTTTCATCGTAGGGTTATTAATATTTTCAAGTGTCCACTGATGTACTTTCTTCTTCCATTTTTCTTTTAGTGGTTTCAATACTACCACATCCATAGGCTGAATAAGGTGTGTGGAGTTTGGATATCGGAATAATCCCATTGTTGTCGCAAAAGTGGCTTGTTTGAAGTGATAAATAGGAGGCATGCCTGTCTACAAAATTGGCAATCTAATATTCTTTTTCAGTAACTAAGGATGAAAAAGTTTGCAATAAATTCGTAAAAAAGTGCAGAGTTCATCCATCCTGCCTCTGATTTGCCCAGACCCCAAGTTAGAGGTACACTTTCAGCTATGTTTTCAGGTATTCTTGCGTATCTGAAAATAAGTAACGGAGGTGCCATCATTCCTGCGGCATTAGCAGTTAGAAGCACGGTCAACCCCTCCTTTTCATCAGCGTTTACTCTCTGATACACTGTTTTGCCTACTTTTGGTGCAAAAACCCTGTTTCCCTTTAGGTTCAGTAGAATGGCCGTTTCATTCGCATTTAAATACTCTAGAAGAATCTTCAAGAATTTTATCATAATTGTTCACTTGCAAATAATCAAAAATCTGTCAAACCACGCTTCAATTCCCTCCGTCGTTATTGACGCTCTAGACGATGTAATATTTTGAGTCACCCTCCAGAAAATTTCAGGGTTTCTTTTCAAAAAACCATTTAACCATTTTCAACCTGATGAAAAACTTATGTTCTTATTGAGGGCGTCAATCACTTTTTTCGTAGCGTCAAGCACTTGCTCTGTAGTCACAGGAAAACCTGACCTGCCTAACATAATTATCCATTTGATCAAAAGTTTTTCTTTGCCTTCATGTAATATTGGTGGTGAATCCACGCGCCTTAATTGATGAATAAGTAACTAAAACAGATAACATGTTAAAACTATAAAACTAGGTCATTAACACAGCAAACTGAAATAATGCTAAATGGAGCGCAGATCTATTTATACAGCAGTAGTAAACAAGGGAAATTATTGTTTCAGCTGCCTAGTTAAAAAGCACCCAGACAGCAATCTCAACATTTGAAACTGCAGTGAGTAAAACTTAGGCGATGACAATTTCATGAATCATATTTTGGCAGGCATTTCACGCTGTAAGAATCAAATGCGATAGAAAAATGGAAACCCAATTTAACATAATGTTCATTTAAAGTGGCATCAAATTAATTCCCCTAAACAATGTAATATTTAAATCGCAACAAAATAATTTATTTAGTTCTCGTTTTCTATTAAATTCTTTTCCATTCGTAAATGGTTAAAACCGATGATATCCAATGTTCGAATATGTATTCAAATTAAACTCATTAAGATTTTTAGCCACGGTGTGCCCTTTACCATCCGGATTAAGCCATTCTGATTGGGATTGAAGAACTTTTTCAAAACTTTTTTCCGAAAAATCGATTATATTCTCATTATTTGAATTCTCAACGAGATGTATACAACACAGTACAGGAGCTGCCATTTTTTTTGTTTGCAAACAGATTGAATCGAATATTTGAATATGTGTTTAAAAAAAGTTAGAAAACAATTTAATTGGAATCAATTTAATAAATTAATTTTAGTTTATTAAAAAAGAGAAAAAATAATTATTCAGTTCGATGATTAAACCTTTATTTTAATATTAAAAGAAAAAAATGTTTTTCTTAACAGCGCCATCTCTTGACATTTTCATTTAAAATAAACTATCTAGGAATGAAAACAGGAATGCATGTATGTTTTTACGAATAAAAAATTAATGTGCAAGTTGTTTTTGGGGAACGTTGCAAAATTTTAAAAGAAATATCATGTAAAACCCATGTGCAAAAATTCACTTAGTTGCGTGATATGGCAAACGAACCTGAACGATAGCAGCTCTCGCCCCACGGACTATTCCTAGAAATTATCATTAGTTACCTTCCGGTATACAAGGGGGGGGGGGGATGACAGTGAACGTTATCAGTAATTTTTCGCAATTGATGCATTTTTAACAATACGGGGATTAACGTAAGTGCAATTAATGAACGCCCTTACATTTTGGTGCCTGAGCAGGGATTTAAATAAATAATAATAATAATAATAAAAAGAATCATTCATTGAAAAACTTATTGCATTTATGTATGTTATATGTTAGATTATAAATTAAATTAAAAGATAAATAAAATATAGCTTTAATGATAATAAAATAATTTAAAAAAGTTAACTTAAGGCTTAAGGTCCTTAGCATTATGCTGTTTAATATTATTACTATATTGCCAATTGTTCTTTCAATTTTTGTATTGAAAATGTTACGTATTTTAAAAAGAAATTTTCAAAGTTTATGGCAATATGGTTAAGGGGAGAAAATATATCATCATCATCTTCATAAATTTCAGCCTTCATCAATCCACTGCAGGATGAAGGCCTCTCCTAGTATATATCTATATTGCCACAAAGTCAGCTTTCTTTACAGCCGCCTTGGCGTAGAGATATGTCTCTGGACTGTCACCCAGACGGCCTCAGTTCGATTCCAGCCGGGGGCAAGTAAATTTAAAGACTCTAAAAATTATTTCTAAATTCTTATAATTATCTTTGCATATTTAATTTCCTATTCTAGTAGTTTCTAGAATATTCTAATTTATGTTAATCCTGTATTCTGGAATATTCGAATATTGTATATAAGCGACTTGTTCCTCAGTTTGGGGATGTTCTCAGCCGAGTGTAGCTGTGTTACAAGTTTGTTTTGCTAATAAACTACGTTTGTTACTTCACTTCGAGTGCTCACTTTGACTCTTTTCGACATCTATGTGACATTTTGGTGGAGGCGCCGGGTACATAAACCTTGCAAACGTGGATAACAGTGACAATCTTCGCAGAAGTCTCCGTTTAAGAGGACAATCTCCCGAGTACGGACTTTATTTTCCAGACAGCAAAAAGAAAAAAAACGAAAATGCCAGAAACCAAAGTGCCAGAATAGACCAAGCCCGTCGTATTGACTCCTACCTACCAGCAACAAAGGAGCCCATCGACCTTCCGAGGAGTGCCTGGAGAAGACCGTCTGAAATGGCTTAAAGAATACCAGTGTTGTGCACGAACGCGTTCATTTGAACGCGTTCATGAGCGTAGCTCAAAATTTTTGAGTTTTGAGTTGAACTTCGCTCGTTTTTTAAATTATGAACTTGAGTTGAGCGTAGTTCGTTTTTTACACGAACTTGAGCGTGAAAACACAATTCAAGCTCAAACTCATTTTAAATATTTCTGTCTGAAATAGGAAAAGGAAAGTGGAAGAAGAAAAGAACAGAAAAGAGAATAATTGCACAAAATGGATCCCGGAAAAAAAGGGAGCTTGGAAGAAAAGGGCACTTGGGAAAAAAGGCACTGGTGAAAAGGGCACCAAAAAAAAAAAGGGGCACCCGAGAAAAAAGGGCATTTTTGAAATTTGCAATTTTCAAATACAATAAACATCAAATAATGAATTTAAAGAATGATTTTTCTTAATACATTTTTAGAAATTTAAATCAATTAAATTGGTACCACTTTCTCTTACTATATACCTGGAGGATGGGGAGTCTAGGAGCAGATTGAAAGACAATAATTGTTTTTATATCACTTTCTTTTTGATTTTAATGAAACTGTGTCTAATAGTCAATTGCTCTTTATGAAAAAAAAAAATACAGTGTCACACATACTTCGGGGACTGAAGGCGGGGGGGGGGGATTTTTTTAATAACATAGATCTAAGATCGAACCCAGCACTTCCTGCCTAGCAGCTTTGAAGGTATTTGTGCATATATTAATTTGCAATTTGAATGTAATATTACAGTGATATTTAATTAGATTAAAAGTTTTTATGGAAATTATGTTATCAAAGAATGGCAAAGTCTCGTTAATTGTATATTTTACGAAATATTCATAAATTGTCTGTATTTTACGGGATGCTTTTTTTTTTTTTTAAATAAATATTTACGATTTTAAAAATGTTTTATATAGATTCAGTAAACTTTTAGTTACGAGAAACGATAACTATATAATATAAATAAATTTTGAAATATTTAAGGCAGCGTTTAGTGGAATAATCATCATTTTTGTAAAATTCCAATTTTAGTTTTAGGAGTTTTCCAAGATGAAAATGGTGATAAAAATTTCCAGCTTTCATACATTTCAATAGTTATTTCTTAAGACAAATAAAGAAATAAGTCAGAGACGCACCCACGGGGGGGGGGCTTGAGGGGTTGAAGCCCACCCCAGAACCGGCTAACTTGGTGAAAATTTTAGTCCTAAATGAAGAAAATATCGTTAAAAATATTTATAATATTTATATACTATATATAAATAATTACATAAATCTTTGAAATTCTTACTGTGAATAACAAATAAAATAAATTGATTGAAATAAATTGATTTAAAATATTTGATCTTTCATCTACATCCACAGATAGAACTTTGTACAATTACACTTATCCCCTTAGGGCTCACACACACATCTCCCAGCCCACCCTACAAGCGAAGCAAATGGCTTTTGGGAATAGCGGAAGTACCATTCTTTTTTAAAGAAAAAGATGGACTATGGGCAGTTTCAGTGGGGCTTTCAGTATTCTCACTTCATCCCTTTATCAATGAAAGGAAATGCTCGGAAATTAGTTTTATGAGGGTGGTTCAATTCGTCGCGGGTGTATAAGTTTTTTTTTTTTTTTTTTTTTTTTTTGTTGTTGTTGTTCTCCTATATTTGTAGAAAACGGTTTCGGTAACAAAATCTCTGCAATCTGCTGCCCTTAGGCTGCACCACCCACTTGTTGTGTATACATTGCATCCTTTTAAGGCGGCCTTGGAAAAAAAGAAGCTTTTAGGTTTGGACAACCAGGCACCAAGTCTTTCCAGAATTAATGAGAAAAAAAAAACACACACACAAAACAGGATGAAATCATTATATTATTTATAATCAGTTTCACTGCATGCGAAAGACGCACCACATCTCATTTTCTGAAATTCGAATATTGATGTACACATTAACAAGACTAAGAGGTAAATACTAATTTTATATTTGAATTATATTATACATTATTATTATTGCCTTGTTTTAAAACTCACTCATGTTTGAAAAGATTTTTAATTTTTTTTATTATTGTAATGATAAATATTTGCATATTCAATATATTTGGAGAATTAATGCGAATTCTATCACTTTTATTTGTCTTTGCACCCGAGATTTAACTTTAGTATATATGCTTGAAATTAAATGTCCTGTCATTTTAATGCTTTCATTAAGGTGCAATAGAAAATGACTGTCCCTTTAGTTAAATTTCTAAAAATTAAAATATATATATATATTTAATATTTCAAATATAAATTATCAAAGCTGATAAACAGAAGTGTTGGGTTCGAACCCAGGTCGCGCTCGTCGACCTAACTGTTCGCAGCTTTTTGTGGTTTTCTCCAAAACTCGCGTAAATACGGACTAAAACCCTTAGAAAGACGCCCATTGAGGGCATTCCACCTATAAGCTAGGACCTGGTATAGTCAATCGGTCTTATGCTATACAACCAACCTAATATATAAATTTCAAAACTATCTGAAATAATCGTAATAATAAAAAATAAATTTTGTGCGTGATAACCATAAACATATATATATACTTACATTAATATCATTATTGCTGTTATTATACTTACAAAGTTTAAAATCCAAACTTCCGAATAGAAATATTGTGTTCATGATTTTGTGATTCTAGCTAATCTAAAAATGTCCAGCAAAAAGGAAAATTTAGAATGATTTTTTCAAAATTGTTTTTCAATATAAATACACTTTAACACTTGTTTTTTTTTAGCTTATTCATTTTCATTTAAGAATTTTTCTTAGTCTGATTTGATTTCTTGTTAACTTATAATATAGTTTAGTTGGAAGATTTAAGGCCGATTGACTCCGCATGTGTCCTAGGCCTATAGGGGAAATGCCCTCCGTGAGAGTCTTTCTAAGGGGTCCTAGCCCATATTTATGCGAGTTTCGGAGGAAACCACGGAAAATTCCGAACGGCTTGGCTGATGAGCGCGACCTGGAATCGAACCCGTCACCTTCCATCTACTAGCATTGAGCGCAGAACCGTTCAGCCGCTTGTGGGCCCTTATAATATTATAAGAAGATGCATATTTATTAAAAAATATTAAGTTGTTTATCATTAATTTTAAAGAGGGAAAAAGTTGATTATTTTTGATGAATATAGTATTAAAAAATTATCTAATTCTGTAATTCAAATAAGTAGTAGTTAAGAGAAAAATTAATTCGTATTCGGATTAATATGTCCCGTACAGATTTAGCTTACAGAATACCAAAAATCTGTATTTATAAAATTAAACTTATTTCTCAATCAATAATATGTTCATCCAACGTTGGCAATGATTCTCTGTCTTACGGCTTTTTCCGAACATAGAATTTTTCCCCTATTTAATCGTAAAAAAAAATTATTCAAAATCTTGTTAAACAACGTTATATAAAAATTACTGAAGATTAAGATAGGAACCATTCACAGTTTGAACAGCGAGATTTTAGAAGAATTGGACAGAAAAATGTTCTTTTTTTCTAAGCAATACTAATAAAGGGAAGAGGGGGCTCTTCAACTGTTGTCGCTGATAGCGAAACCCCGTGATATTATATGGGGAAACCTGTAATGCAAATTACCCATCACCTAATGTATTTTTTAAAATAATGTTTAGATATTTCACAATCGTTAAAATAATTCATCCTTTCCACACATCGATTTTTTTTTTTTTTTTTAATGTTTTGTTTTAAAGCTTTAAAATGCGCATAATTAACTAAAAGTATTTTTCGCCCTTTACAGCTTCAAAACAAAATGTTAAAAATTTAAAAAATCCGTTTTCGGAAAACAAAAATCAGTTTAATGATACTACGAGTTTGGCTGTCAGCGACGATTGGTAAAGCATCCCCTTAAAATTAAAAACTGAGCAAAATAATAACTCACGCTAAGACATTGATTGATTTAATGTAATGATGATGTATGTAAATTTAGAAGATAATAAATAAAGCTATGTCGTAATCTCCCCCCCCCCCCCCCAAAAAAAAAAAAAAAAAAAAAAAAAACTTTAAAAATGCTCTGTGTTTATCACTAGCTGTATTCATAATATTTGAAATTTTAAAATAAGTATTTTGCCAAAAATATATATATATATTTATTCTGTCGAAAAATTATTCTATGGAAGTCAGTTAAGATCTCACTTTTATTTATTTATTTATTTATTTACTGGATATAATTGAGGAAATTGCCAAAATTTACCTTGTGAAAGGAAATTGCTTGAGAATGATAATTATTTTCGCTTACTTTTATGTTACACAAAACTTTCTTTAGAGTTCTATACTTCACGTTGCCTTTATAGGATAATTTCGCATTTTGAGTTGCCTTGAATATAGAAATAAAACTTTTAACAGCTCCTGTATGGTTCTATTATCGCAATAAATGAAAAGAAATAAATGGAAGAAATTTAAATTTAGAATGCTAAAGATTATCTGGAAATGTTACTTGAAATTTTTGTCTAAGATCAGTAAGTTACTGATACAAGTTCTCTGAAGAACTTGAAATGCATATTTTAAAATTTCCTTACAACTTTAATTTTTTTTTTTTTATGAATATGTAAATAATTGAATGGGGCATTGGGGGGAAGAGGGGAAATCCCGTCACTCAGAAATATAATATATATAAAACAATTTATACGAATTCAGATTTCTATTTTTAATTTCATTAAACTTATATACTAAAGAAAGTATTGCTATTTGCTGAATTTTCGAAAATAAGATTTTACTACCTTTTCAAGTTTTAAGTCATAAATGTATAAATGATATTTTTTAAAACTGGATTGACCTCTGAGATAATTTGTTCTTGAGACAATTTGTACGCAAACTAACAAGTTGACACACATGCTTATTCCTGCATAGTAAGCTAAATAGCAAGCGAAACTTTCTAATGATTTATCCAAGAACTCAAAACCGACATTGACTGTGGCGCAATCAAACAAAGATTAATTAAATCAAACCATTACACTATTTTTAAAATAGTGTAATTTGAAGTATTACACTATTTTTAAAATAGTGTAATACTTCAAAACAACGGAACCTGAACCTGCAAATGATGGAATTTGTCTCCTATTAATAAGTTTTCTCATGTGAATAATGAAACGTATTGGAAATTTGAGAATAAAAACCACGCAAAAACAGTGGGTCCACTATTCAGAAGTGTCCGCTAAATAATTTTTACTACACTTAAATTAATAATTTATAATTAAGAACTATAAGTTTATAAATTTAATTAAGCATTAAATTAAAAATAATCTTCATGGTAATTGGTAATTTAAAAAAAAAGTGTAAATTACCTATGAAAGTGTTCACAGAGGAGATCTATTTAGAAAAGAAAAGACAAAAAAAAAAAAAGCACTTAAAAATGAACTTCTAATGAGTTTCGCTCCTTTTTAAAAATGAACTTGAGTTGAGCGCGTTCATTTTTTCAGACATGAGTTTGAACGCGAACTAACTCGTTTTTTGCACGATGAACTTGAGTTTGAACTAGTTCGTTTTTTTCGTGAACTTGCACAACATTGAAGAATACGATCGAGTGGCTAAATTTAACAAATGGGATGACATGATGTGCTTAGCCAATGTGTATTTCTTCCTTGATGGTACGGCAAAGCAATGGTTCGTAAACATTGAAGATACTCTGAATTCCTGGGAGGTATTCAAGAAGGAATTAAGCGAACTTTTTGGCGACAGACAAAAGTATACCAGGAAGATTGAAGAACAATTGAAGTACAGAGCACAGCGTTCAGGAGAGAGTACACAGTCCTATATACAGAGTGTCTTAGGTCTGTGCCAGGAAATTAATCATTCAATGTCCAAAGTCGAAAAAGTGTATCACCTAATGAAAGGCATTGCAGAGGACATTTATCAGACCCTGCTGACGAAAGAAATCAGCACCACAACGGATTTCATTAAATGGTGCAACTACATTGAGGACATGAAGCAGAAGGGGGTTGGACGACAAAGATTCGAGAGGCTTCCGAACGTCGTACCAGTGGCTGCCATGGAGGAGGAGCCAGATTTGGTATCCCTTGTTCGCGAGATCGTACAGGAGGAAATCCATCGACTGATCAGCCAGACGAAAGAGCCTTCAGAGTCATGTTCGCCATTTCTAGAAGAAATAGTCCAAGACGAAGTTCAAAGGGCTCTAGCCCCCGTTTCAGAAACACAAACCAAAACTCCACGACGACCAACATATGCCACTGTAACCAGGGAATCCAGAGTTCCTATCCAGAGATCACCCACGCAGCCGAGAAAAACTGACCTTTGAAGAACAGCTGACAACAGACCAGTCTGCTTCCACTGTGGACGTCCTGGACATGTTGTGCGTTATTGCCGAGAGAGAAAGGCTATTTTCGACAGCTATCGACACCGCCGACAGAACCCCGACGAAATTGACGCAGAAGAAGAACTTCGCCGACCAAGCTTCACTCGCCGTTCAACTCCTAGTCCAACTAGAGGCCGATCTCCAACACGCCGCTTCAGATCACCGTCGCCATATCGTCGATCAAGTCGATCTCCAAGCAGCAATAATGAGGAAAACTAAACGGAGCGACCTTCCAAGGAGGTGAGGCCGCATGTAATCAAAATCCTCCGTCGGCCGCAAAGATGACTGGTAACCAACTAGCCATAATCGTAGATAAAAAGCCGGTACGAGCCTTGGTGGATTCTGGAGCCTCATTTTCTGTCGTCTCCGATAAGTATCGTCGATCTCTAAAGAAGGTTCTGTTTTCTGAAGCCAAGAACGTTATGCTCAAAGTCGCCGATAGAAATTTTGTCCGGCCGATGGGAAAATGTGTTTTACGTATTCTCATAAATAGCAGAGAGTTGCCATTTGAATTCATTGTTTTGCCTCATTGTAGTCATGACATAATCCTTGGATGGGACTTTTTAAAAGCTTCCAAAGCCGTGATAGACTGTGGACAGAGTGAACTATTTTTAGAGGACATTTGCCAAGACCTCGCAGCGATGGATGCCTGGAAGTTGTACGCCACAAGAGACTACACTCTCAAGCCCCAATCTTTAACTAAAATAGCAGTTTCAGGATGCCAAGAACGAAGTGACGTAAACGTAGTCATAGATGGCAATAAACATCTGCTCTTCGAGAAGAATTTCGCTATACCATCCATGCTATCCTTATACCATAACGAGCAAAGTGAAATCTGGGTCGCCAACCTCCAGTCCAGGAACAAAGTCATTCCGAAAGGAATGTGCTTAGGCCTAGCCGAACCCCTGACTGAAGGACATTTATGTGCGATTGCCGACACGACGGATGGCCTGAATACACGAGACACGTCAAACTCCCCGATGGACTGCTCCCGGATGTTGTTTCCTGAGTTGAGCAACGAACAAAAAACCAAGCTAGCCGAGCTGCTTCGAGAGTTTTCCGGAATTTTTGAGAAGACAGACAAGTCTACTACCTCACGGACGAATGTGAAACACAGGATTCATACAGGTGATCATACTCCAATCAGCCAACGAGCCTACCGAGTGTCATCGACCGAAAGAGGCGTAATTCGTGAGGAAATTCAGAAAATGCTTGATAAAGGTATCATCCAGCCATCTGCAAGTCCCTGGTCATCACCCGTGGTGCTCGTTAGGAAAAAAGATGGAAGCTGGCGTTTTTGCGTAGATTACCGGAAGCTCAATAAGATCACGAAAAAAGATGTCTATCCTCTACCTCGTATCGACGATACGCTAGACTGTTTGAAAGGCGCCAAGTTCTTTTCTTCCATGGACCTCTGCTCTGGCTATTGGCAGATAGAAGTAGACGAGACGGATCGGGAGAAGACGGCATTCATAACCCCCGAAGGCTTATATGAGTTCAAAGTCATGCCGTTTGGACTCTGCAATGCCCCTGCGACCTTTGAAAGAATGATGGACAATTTGCTAAGCCATTTAAAATGGACTGTGTGTCTTTGCTATTTAGACGACATCCTAGTATTTTCAGAAACTTTTGAAGACCATCTCACCCGACTAAAGCTTGTTTTGAAATGTCTTCAGGAAGCTGGTCTTGTAATCAACCCAAAGAAGTGTCTATTTGCGGCCAAAGAAGTAAAAATACTGGGTCATCTTGTTTCTAGTAATGGCGTCCGTCCAGATCCCGAAAAAGTGAAAGCCGTAAGCAATTTTCCAACTCCGAAGAATGTACATGACATACGAAGCTTTCTTGGACTTTGCTCATACTTCCGAAGATTTATTAAGAGCTTTTGTTATCTCGCTGAACCCTTGCAATTGCTACTAAAAGGTGATGCGAAGTTCCATTGGGGGCCTGAAGAGGCCGAATCATTCAACAGTCTGAAGTCAGCCCTCACTTCTGATCCAATATTAGGAATGTACGACGAAAGCGCCCCTACAGAAATTCATACAGATGCCAGTGGGTATGGTATTGGGGCAGTCCTCGTTCAAATTCAGAACAATACCGAAAAAGTTATAGCTTACGCCTCAAGAACCTTGACAAAAGCCGAAAAGAATTATTCCACCACAGAACGGGAATACCTTGCCATTGTATGGGCTATCAACAAATTCCGGCCGTATCTATTCGGAAAACATTTTACTGTTGTTACAGATCATCATTCACTATGCTGGCTTATGAGTCTTAAAGATCCTTCAGGAAGACTGGCAAGATGGGCCCTTCGACTTCAAGAACATGATTTTTCAGTGGTATATAAAACCGGTAAGAAGCACAGGGACGCTGACGCACTCTCGAGAAATCCAGTGGACGAAGAAACTGAGACGCCAAACAAATTTCTAGCTGTGACTACGAGTATGAACCTTGCGATTGAACAGAAGAAAGACCCAGATCTCGCAAAAATTATTCTTTCGAATAACCGCTCCAACGCGGATAAAAGAGATTTTGAATTAATTGACGGAATACTATGTAGAAAAAATTTTGACCCTGATGGAAAAACATGGCTGCCAGTCATTCCCAAACACCTACAAATGGACATACTGAGACATTTCCACGACGCTCCCACCGCAGGACATCTTGATTTTGCAAAAACTTATGACAGAATCCGCAAAAGGTTTTACTGGCCTGGGATGTACAGAAATGTTGTTCGATATGTGATGCACTGTCGAGAATGCCAGAGGAGAAAATCCGTTCCTCAACGACCTCTTGGACGCTTAGTTTCCATTCCTCCAGCTATAGCACCTTTCCATCGCATTGGGGTCGATCTTCTAGGAAGATTTCCGAAATCTACTCGTGGGAACAAATGGATCATAGTCTGCACGGATTACTTAACGAGATATGCAGCAACGGAAGCCTTACCGACCGCTGAAGCCGAAGAAGTAGCGAAGTTCTTGCTCGAAGAAATTCTCTTAAGGCATGGAGCTCCCCGAGTAATTATCACAGACCGTGGAGCTGTCTTCCAATCCAAACTTGTTTCCGCTCTCGTCGAATTGTGCAATATCGATCATCGGATGACGACAGCATATCACCCTCAAATAAATGGACTGACGGAGCGGTTTAATAAAACTTTGGCGGACATGTTGTCCATGTACGTGGATACAGAACAGAAGAATTGGGACGAAATTCTACCATTTGTGACCTTTGCTTACAACACCGCTAAACAGGAAACGACGGGTTTCACGCCTTTTTATTTACTTCACGGACGTGAGGCTGAAACGACGCTGGACACAATGTTACCATTTTGCCCTGATGATGTCTACGATGATCACATCGCCAAGATGATTGCCAGAGCTGAAGAATCAAGGCAGCTCGCCCGAGTGCAAACTCTGAAAGCCCAAGATAAAGACCGTCGACGTTACGACTCCAGACACCGAGTGGTTTCTTATGCTCCTGGAGATCTCGTATGGGTGTATACTCCAGTCCGGAAAGTCGGCCTCTCCGAAAAGCTTTTAAGAAGGTATTTTGGACCATATCAGGTTTTACGTCGTTTATCGGGCGTCACCTATGAGGTGCAAGATTTTGATCCTGCATCGCGAAGAAGAAACCCAAGAGACGTTGTCCATGTACTCCGTATGAAACCCTACCATGATCCGGACAAGCAGATTGAGAACACAAAAAATCAGGATGATGTTGTTCCTCCTAAAATGAACGGTACTTACAAGGGACCCATGACGCGTTCGAGGACTAGAGCTTTAACCCAGAAGTCCTAAAACAGCAAGACGCTGTTCTTTGAAAGGAGGGCAATGCCACAAAATCAGCTTTCTTTACAGCCGCCGTGGCGTAGAGGTATGTCTCTGGACTGTCACCCAGACGGCCTCAGTTCGATTCCAGCAGGGGGCAAGTAAATTTAAAGACTCTAAAAATTATTTCTAAATTCTTATAATTATCTTTGCATATTTAATTTCCTATTCTAGCAGTTTCTAGAATATTCTAATTTATGCTAATCTTGTATAATGGAATATTCGAATATTGTATATAAGCGACTTGTTCCTCAGTTTGGGGATGTTCTCAGCCGAGTGTAGCTGTGTTACAAGTTTGTTCTGCTAATAAACTACGTTTGTTACTTCACTTCGAGTGCTCACTTTGACTCTTTTCGACATCTATGTGACAATATTTACTACTACTAAAATTTTTTCTATCTAGTATTTTTCAAATTGTTGAGTCTGGATACATATCTATACATATATGTATATTAGATTACAAACCACCTACTATTTGAAGAGTCTAAAACCTTTATCAATTGATTTATTATTATTTTCTAAAAAATATAGATAACTGAAATCGTAAAATAATGAAAAGTTTTAGCTATGATTGATGGAAAGAATAGTAACAAACATTAACCTTTTTTTTTTTTTTTTTTTTTTTTTTTTTTCAATCATTGCTGATGAAAATCGTACAAAAAATAAATACATATCAAAAAGAAAAAAAAATAGTTCTTAAGTTTTTTTTTTTAAATACATAACTTTATACTTTTTTTTTCCAGTTCAAAATTCTGTAAAGATTGAATTGGAGAAAAAATAAGTTCGCATCTGACATTGTTTACAGATTAGAAACGTTGGCGATCACTGATTAAAAATTCGCCAGTAACTCTAGATGATTTCATAACCAAATAATTATTTTAATCGTTTCAAAAATGCAATTTTTTATAATTAAATTTGTAAATGAGCCTTTTAAATGTCTTTCAGATCGTATTATAGAACTTAAATCTTAAAAATAAAGTTTTTTTTATTATCAAACAGGTAATTTCATTTCGCACAATTCAGTTCTTGAACCTCGAAAACCCATCCATCTCTTCCACAGTTTACAATTCATTTTCTCCTTCTTGCTTCATCAGATGGAAATTTAAACAATCGAAATTTGTCACGAGAGTGATTTGTGCAATTAACTCTCATTTAACAAGTTTTCATTAACTCTCTCGTAAAAAATGTCATTGAATTACGAGAGGAGGAGTAACTTAAGCTTAAGGCAGAAGCCGAGTTAGAAGAAAAATGTCGACAGGAAGCTTTAGAAGAAAAGCGTAAACAAGCTGAGTTAGAAGAAAAACGTCGGCAAGAAGCTTTGGAAGAAAAGCGTAAATAAGAAGAGTTAAAATAAAAACGTAGGGTAGAAAAGTTCGAGCTAGATAAACGGAAATTAGAAATTTACTCAGAGTTAGAAAAACTCAAGTTATAAGCTTCGGAACCTAATGAAGCAAGAAATATAGTGAAGCGAACAACATCGTATCCCGAGAATAAAGTTGATGTTCAAAAATTTGAAAGTCCACATTTAAAGCAGAATCTGATGATATAACCCTATTCCTTGTACTACTAGAAAGGCACCTCAAGTTATCAAAGGTACCCGAGCATCTTTCGGTATCCCACCTTCTTAGCGTGGTACCGAGTTCGATTTCCACTCTAATCGCCCGTGAATTTGAAGAAAATGCTTCAAATTTTGAATTCGTAAAGGATTTATTGTTAAAACGTTTCAAGCTCACTGCCGAAAGGTTTAGACAGTTATTTTTTGCTCATCAGAAGCAAAAGGAAGACACCTGGCGTGACTACTATTTTGAGTTTAGAGCATATTTCGAAAACTGGTTAAAGGAATTGGATGTCACCACATTCGAAGATCTTCAGGATTTGATCATTGCTGATCAAATGAAGAGGGGTATTCCTCCTGACTGCAAGGAACATCTGTTAGATGAATGGGAACATCTGATTTTAGCTGAAAAGCTTGACACTTATGACAACATTAGGTCTACATACGTAAAAAAGGAATACTGTCGTCAGGAGCTGTAAAATGGAATCCCCTTCATAGAAAAATTATAAGAAGCCAACTAAGCCTCCTTTGGTTCAGAGAAAATTTAAGCATTCCTCGAGTAAAGAATTGAAGATTTCTTGCTATGGCTGTGGTAAGCCTGGCTTTATAAAAAAAAAAAAAATGCCCTAACTGTTCTCCTGTGGTGAAAAAAGAGAAAATATAGAAGCTCGAAAGATCCTGCTTCATAGTTGTAACAATTCGAAAGTATCAGCTTCCAATATTCCTATTGCTATTTGTAATAAAGAGGTGCAGATACCGGTGCAAATACTTGTATCGCCAGTGAGCGCATGTTTCAGTTATTTAAAGAGAATAAGGTGCCCCTGAAACCCCCATACACATAACGTTGCATTGGCTGATGGAGTAACCCACTTTGTTGAAACTTTGTCGACTAATCTTCCCGTAACCATTGAGGGTAGAACTTTCGACGCTGAATTCATAGTGCTGCCAGAAGCTAGAGGAAACAGGACATTAATGGGTATGAACTTTTTGAAGCAAGTTATTGAACAGGGGAGCAGCCCCGGCTCACCGCTCGAAGAGCGGTGTTGAGCTATGCTAGGACCGAAGTCCACGTGGGCTGTCCCGAGACGTTTATTGAAAAACGAAAGAAAAAAAAAAATTACAGAATTCATCGCCAGGCTTAGATCCTACCCGCGACAATGGGCGATTGATCTTTTGACTTTTCTTCCGAAGGCATCATAGTTGCTTGTTTGCGGGGGTGAATTTATTTTTGCTGCATTATTTGGTTTCAGGTTGACCTTTGCTGCACTTCTGACGCTACAAGAGGGTAATGGGGTAGTGGGGAAAGTTAGCGTTTTGCTGGGTACCGAGAAGCACATTAGACAACTTGGAGAGTGGAAAAAAAAAAAAAATAAAAAAGGGGAAATAAAATAAAAATTTAATGAAATAGATAAATAGAGAGAATTATTTAATTTATTTAAGTTAATTATTTAATTTATTTAAGTTAATTTTGGGACCATGATTAGTTGGTCGTTATTATTATGAAGCAAGTTATTATAGTTTTAGCATTGTCTACCAAGTCTTAGTATTTTGGTGATCAACCTAAATACTCCCTTGTAGAGGATGGTGAAGTAACTGATCGCCTTCCAATAGCAAAGGTTGAAGTAAATTCATATGATTTACGTGAAGATGAGGGTAAAGCCTTGACATCTAACCAGAGAAATCAACTGAACAATTTATTTCGAAAGTATGAGAAGTGCTTCAATCCAGGGGGAAAGGTTACACCATATGCGGAACATCACATCGATACAGGGAATCGCCCACCGATTGCCTCACCACCCTACAGGATGACGCCTGCAAAAAGGAAGTTCTTAAGAAGGAACTGAACAATTTATTGGCTCAAGGAGTCATACAAGAATGGGAATCCCCATACGCCTCTCTCGTGGTCTTTGTGCTTAAGATGCATGAGATTATGCATTGATTGTAGGAAGCTCATTGCTATTACTGTACCAGATACGTACCCATTGCCATTAAGGGATGAAATGTTACATGAAGCTAAGCATTCCCCTTATATGTCAACTTTTAACCTTAGATCTGGTTGCCATCAAATTGGAGTGTATCCGTCAGACCAAGATAAAACTGCATTTATGTGTCCATATGGAACTTTTCGTTATCTAAAGACGCCCTTTGGTCTCAGGAATGCCCAGTACACTTTTCAAAGACTGATTAACCGTTTTAAAAGAGAATTAAAGAACATCCTAGCTTTGTTGTACTTGGACGACATAATTTTTCAGATACATTTGAAAATCATATTGCAGACCTCAGATCAGTATTAAACTTTAAAACTTCTTAACACACCATAAAGTTTCAGCTGCCTTGCTTTTGCCTCCAAGGCAGTAGCACGTGTTTTTTGCACCTGAAGAAGAAAGGCCTAGTCCTTTCGAAACCAGTTGTGCTGGCTTAAATTTTATGGTGTGTGAAGAAGTTTTAAAGTTTAAATATTGATTGTACACCAGTTTTGAATTTAGTCTTAGATCAGTATTTGAAAGTCTCCTAGAATTTAAGCTGAATGCCAAACGGGAGAAATGTTATTTTGCCTGCGAGAAGGTAAAATACTTAGGACATTGGATAACGCCAAAAGGATTAGAAGTTGATCCTGCTGAAGTGGAAGCTATAACCAGTATACCTCCACCTAAAAATGTTAAACAATTTTGGGAAGTCATTTTTACAATCTTGCTCTTGGTATCGGCGTTTCATCCTAAACTTTGCGGATATTTCTCGGCCACTCAGTAACCTTACATAAAAGAAAGCAATCTGGAATTGTGGAGACACAGAGCAAACTTCTTTTGAAACTCTCAAGAAATGCCTTGTAACACCTCCTATATTGAAACAAAACCTTTTATCTTGAGAACTGATACAAGCAACTATGCCTTGGGTGCAGTGCTTTTGCAAGGAGAAGACACGACAACCGAACACCCCATTGAATACGCCAGTCGACTTCTTACACCGAGTGAATGAAATTATTCAACCACAGAAAGAGAAGCACTAGCTGTCGTATGGGCCCTTGATAAGTTTCGGGGCTATGTAGAAGGTCAAGAAATCATGGTAGCTACTGACCATCAACCGTTAAAGTGGTTGATGAATCTTAAGTCACCGTCTGTAAGATTAGCCCGATGGTCTTTGAAAATTCAGTCATACAGTCTAAAGATCGATTACATTTGTGGGAAGTCAAATGTCAGATATGTTGTCTCGCCCAATCTCTAATGCTGAATTAAATAATAGAGAAGTCTGTAATTTTGTAAGTGTGGACATGCCATCTAGAAGAACTAGTAGCATCCGTGAAGCTCAGCTGAAAGATGAAAATTTAAAGAAAATAATTGAATGTTTCGAAAATAATCAAAGGGATGAAGATTTTGTAAACTGGACAGATAGAGGTTATCTGAGGAACCAAGGGATATTGTACAGATATGCTCCAGACTCAGATGCTGAAGAAGCTCAACTTGTGATACCAGCCCAGGAAAGAGATGATATCATGAAAATACATCATGATTCTCCAACTGCAGGCCATTATGGTGAAAAGGAACTTATCAACGTATCTTACAGCGTTACTATTGGACAGGCATGAAATCTTACATTGAAAACTATGTAAAGAACTGTCCTGAGTGTTGCCGTTTCAAAGCAACAAATCAGAAGCCTGCTAGACTCTTGCGGACTCCTGCATATGCTCAGCGCTTCGAAACTCAAGTATAGATTTGTTTGGTCCTCTACCAGAAAGTAAAGAAGGACATAAATGGATCTTTATTGTGGAAGATTATGGCACTAAATGGGTGGAATCGTTCGCTTTAGTTTCAGCTACCGCACGAGAGTGTGCAACAAAGTTAATTGAAGAAATATTTTTGAGATATGGAATTCCAAGAAAGTTGCTTAGCGACAATGGCCCACAGTTTATCAGTGCAATACTACAACAAGTCTATTGTACTCTTGACATAGACCAAATATTAAATTCCAGTTTAAAATCCACATGCGAATCCAGACGAGAGGAAAGATAGAGACCTTAAACCTCGTCTCGCTATCCTAGTAGGTGGTGCTCACGATTCTTGGCCAGAAAAATTACCAAGTATTCCTTTTGTCTTAAATTCGTCCAAGTCAGATACTACTGGACATACTGCGGTATTCCTGACATTTGGACGTGAATTAAGAACAATTGATGATGTCGTATTTGACCTAAAAGTGGTGCTGGACAATGAAAACTTAGTTCCAGAGATCACGCCGTATCTAAAATGTTTGTCCACGATCTCAAAAACTGTAAAAGAACGTGTGGAAATGAAACAAGGTCAGAGAAAGACCTATTATGACAAGAACAGCAGAAAACTGTATTTTACTCATGGTCAAACGGTTTGGATTACACCCTATCAGCAAAGCTCATAAAAAGAAAACATCGAAATTCATGCGAAAACGTGATGGACCTCATGTAATTCTAACGCAAAAGTCTCCAGTATCGTATGAAGTTGCCACATTGGTCAACCCAGACACACCAATTGGGACCCGTCATGTTTCTGCCCTAAAACACTTTATAGAAGTTGAGACCTCTCCAGTTGCTCCTCTAAGAAAAAGAGGAAGACCTAAGAAAAGTACCGCTGTTTCCAGTACGGGACGTACCTCGGAAATAGAGGGGAGGAAGTAATACCCAAAACTACATCACCTGGCTCGGATCACCCTGTGAGTTTGTTTTCCTAGCGAAGACCAATGAAGAAACGTTTACGTAGGGGCGTTCGTCATCAGAAACCACGTGACCTCACACCCAATGAGATTTAGTAATAAACTTAGTCAGTCTGTAGCAGTCTCTCTTTCAGAAAGGATCGCAGAGTTTCGTGTCTGCGTGTTGATTATTCGAAATGTTCTGAACTATAAAATGTAGCGCCGCTTGACAGCGCTGTTTACGCTTTTATTTAAAATGTACTTGTATTCTATATATATTGTGTTTCATTAAATTTTGTCATGTTCTACAGTTGTTGGAGTTCTACAGTTGATTACTGGGTCCTATTCTTCCCTGTCGTCGTTTTGATTTAAAATTGGTTTTATGGGAAAGTGAAATAGTAAATCTTCTGTTTATTTTACGTGCTCTACCAAGCTAAGCTAGCTTCCGGCAACATAAGTACAGTTTAAATTTAAATCGTACTAGTTTAACGTATGGCATTTATATAACTAATGTTGCACCCATTTTTCACACTAGAAAGTATTGAAATAGCTACAAAATGAAATAGAAGTGCGATGGAATGGAAGGTTTTTAAAACGTCCCAAGTAAGTACGGATTAAAAAAATAAAATAATCATTTTTCGGGAAATTTATAAATTAGCTTTTTTAAGGAAACTTAATTTGGTGCATTTATGTAGTATAATCCTATTGATTTCTTTTCTTTTGTCTCTCTAATATGAACAGCGCATCTGGACTGTACATACGCAGGGAAGCCTATAGCACATTTAAAGTCTCGGTCAACAAACTGGTTACCTGACAAAGTGTTCTAGATGCCTTTCAAACAAATTTAGTACTTTTAAATGAAATCAAAGTAAAAAAAAAAATATAATAATGAGTAGGACTGGGATTTATATCGATATAAAATCAAATATCGATTTAACGCTAATATCGTTTATTCGATTTAAATATTTCATCTTCCGTGAAATATCGATGCAGAAACATAAATTAACGCAAACTTCTGATGCCAGGATAAACCGATTCAGTAATGCTGGAATAATGCCAGATTGATATTCATTCAGTCGGGGATACCGGTTTAGTGTCATGCGCAGTCATAAACAGCTAAATCATGAAAATCATTACTTAATCAAACCGCAAAGAATCAAGAGAGTAGCCGTTTTGATTTAGTGTTGCGCAAGCGTACTGGGAAGAGAATATCGGTTTAAGACTCGACCCGAGGGAGCATTCTTTCGAATGGATTACGGTTTTAGGAACGCATGCGTAGTAACGAAATGAAAACCGAGGAATGAGATCTATTCATTCATTCATTCGAAATTCGTTTGATTACTGGAGATTTACTTTATCAATATTAGTATTTTCTTCGGCTATTTTTATTATAGTTCCTGTTCCTATAATTAAAAAATAAGATACTCCAGTTTCTGTTTATTAGATAAGTGAATAATTAACTATTCTTTATGAATATTTCCTGTAATTAATAATATTCTTTCATTAAATTTATTAATTTCAGTAAAGACTATGACATTGTCATATTGTCAAAAATAAATTAATTCAAACAGCAGCGTCATCTTAGATATGATTATTCTAACATTTAATTATCTGATTCTTATTTATTTCGAAATCAATTACTTAACAGTATGGGTATTAAAAAATAATTTTGAATACGGTAAAAGTTGATGCCTTTTTTTTTTTTTTTTTTTTGTCTTCAAGTGTACCAAACTGTTTTTTCTTCTATTACTAATTTTTTTTCTTACACTAAGCCAATTATTAGTCTTTTTGTAATTAGTCTTGATGTAATTTAATCTAACATAAGTAAAAATTTTAAACTTCAATATAAAAAGAAAAATTTCGTGAATTTTGAAAGAAATTGTATTTTAGAAAATTTTAATTAAGATTTACATTTATTAGGAGATTCAAAGCACTATAGAAATTTAATATCTTGTATGAAGCCATTTTGTAATTCGTTTGCATGTTAGTGGAGAATGTAAATATTTTAATGCATTAAAAAGTAATAAGAAATAATAAAATTTTGAATTTATCAATTAGTTAAAAATTAAATAAATGAATTTATCAATTAGTTAAAAATTAAATAAATGAATTTATCAATTAGTTAAAAATTAAATAAATAAATTGGGGTGCTTCATATGTTCTAAAGGTTACTCACAAAATGTCACGTCACGAGTCAATGGGAAATATTTCTGTGATAAAAATAATAATTTCGAGGAAAAAATTTAATTTTGTCAAACTAATATAATTTTTTTATGGTTCATTGTTGATATTCGCGTTTTTGCATTCTTCTGTAGGTATTCATTACAAGAAAGTACTTGTACAAATTTTTATCTTCTGGTTTTCAATGAATTTACATGTTTCGAGAAGTCTAAAGAACGTTTTAACCATTTTTAGAAATTATCCATCTGCTTGAGTGTGAAAAAAAAATTTCCAACGAATTTAGCGCGAAAAATAATGCACAGAATTTCCTAAAAAGTTTTACATACTTGCACCTTGATATAAATTAGCGCTTATTCGCATTTTGTACACATCAGTATACAAATGACACTGTCGTCCCGTTTTAGAACATAAGGCTATAATAAATACTTTCCAGTATATGATAAATTTTTCTATAAATGTACGAAATAACAGAAAGGAATATTGTGAAACTAAAAAACTATTTTCTGTAATAGTAATAGTCAACTAGGATAAAATTCTTGAATGTTTGAGAAGATGACTCGAGAGGGATTTATTTAACAAAGCAGTATAAAGAGTACTTATATATATATATATATAGGCATTATTGCTAGCTCTCGAATACTTTTGCTGCCAACTGTATATGGAGTAAAATTATAAGCAATATCATAAAATGGTGCAACCTTTTTTTTTTTTAAGTTTTCTACTTCTTGCGATTGAATTTAAGTTGCGCCAAAATTTGGAGCTACCATACATCCACTTACAAGGGAAGTATGATTCAGTAAAAATTCCTATTGAAATTAAACTAAGATTAAATTAAAGCGTGTGGACGAAAACATAGGATAAAGGGCAAATTTTGTGCAACAACTCACCCATAAGCCAAGATAAAACCTTAGAAAATTTAATCCCTTTTATCAAAATGCTCGAAACTTAATTAGTGGGCAAAAAAGCGTGGTACAGTGCCAGATTGTTTGATTTGAGACAAGAAGGTTTTCAGTTCAATCCCTGTCTCGGTCGATTTTTTTTTTTTTTTTTTTTTTTAGTCCTTACGTGTAGGGACGAATCCCTACAGTTGGTAACGCTACATTAAATCGATATATCCTTATATCGGCATTTAAGATGAACGATATATCGATTTAAGAAATGACAACATCGCCCAGCACTAATAATGAGTGTAAAAATGTTTAATTTGAAATGTGGATTAGGTGATTTCGGATGAAATTTCTTGATACTAAAATGAAACTCAAAAGATCGAGTGATATTGAAACAATCTCCTCTGATTTTATACAGCAACTTGTACCTCCTATTAGGAGAGATTTTGATAACGATTCAAGCAGAACTCAGAGAAGACCACTTTTTAGTTGGACTTTCACTTAATTAAATTCTCTTGATTCGCTGTTTAGCATTTCCTGTGCTGGAAATATTTCGAATCTTCTGTAATCTGTTGGATTCTGCGAATTGATTTTTTATCTCTTTTTCGAACATTTATTATACCTACAGACAATGATATGCAAATCCTGATTAATTTGATTCTTCGAACATTTCTTCTTGAATTTAAGAGTGAGAAGCATCTATTGAATTAATATGCTAATCAATGATTCGATTGTTAGAAAATCATTCGTGACAGTATTCAGTTGAAGCCTAGCTTAAAACCCCAAATTATACTCACTTTCAATCACACACAGAGTCATTTTGGCTTCCAATACAGGAATCCATTCGAAATGAAGAAATAGCCTATGATAGTACTTTTATTATTTTCGTCAGGTCTACATAGCAATTTTTTCCCGGATCTAATTACTTGAAATTAGAATTGATAGTCATCTGAAAAAGAGAGGCAAAATGGTCATGTCAGTCATAATCTTGTTTTGTCAGCCGTTTAAAGTGATCAAGTGTACTCACAGCAATTATTAAATGAGATAACACATTCCTATTTCTGGTGGTAGTTTTTTATATGTTTACATTTTCTAAAAGGGTATGAAAAACAAAATTATTTCAAATGAATGAGTACAACCAATCCATGTCACCTTTTGTTCAGTTTTAGAGGTGATTAAAAATGAAATATTTTTTAAGTTTTAAATTCCTGTTCAAACGAGAAATATTCAATATTTTCTAGAATGACTCTTTTAAAATCTATCTAGGACAATAAAACGGTATAAGATTAAATGAAGTCTAGACGAGTAGTCAGTGAAATCTAAATAAAACATTAATCTATAAAATTGTAATAAAAATTGCTTTTCGGAATCGGACCGTATTTAAGAAATTAAATTGAACCCTTTGCAGACTTACTATTTTAAAAACCTAGCTTTGGAGTAGAAAAGGTGAAAGCGAAAGCGTGTTCGGAGGGGCCTCAAAAAGAAAAGATTTCTCAGGCAAAAAGATTGAATTATATTATTAAATCGATCGCGAAAGAATTACTTGTTTAATTATGAGAAAGAGCATGTTTAGTTCAATGGAATAGGAGTGATTGCTTAAATATTGTCAGGAATACAAAAGAAGGTCCATTACGAAAACAGCATCCTCGATAACATAAAGGTAACAAAAAAAAATCATCCAGCTACTTTTTTTTTCGGTTCCATGTTATTCAAATCCAATTAATTGTGCATATATGTGATTAGAAAATACGTAATTAAGATTATAAATATATATAAATTAAATAGAATTATAGTCTGGACCGCGGCTGCAAACTGGAGATCTTCAGTTCGATGCTACCTAGGAGTAATTTTTTTTAAAGTTATTATTTATCTAACGATTTTTTTTCTTTACTTTATCCGTAAAGCAAAACTAAAATTTATTTATTTTTAAAATAGAAAATTAAAAAATATTATACATAATTATAACTGTATATACAGATATATAATTATTTTTCAAACAAATTAAATAATTTTTTTTCTAATCGATATAGAACTGAGAAATTTTAGCTCAAGATTCCGATGTAATTACAGTATTCCTGCCTTTTCGGGGAAACACATATTCGAAATACACGACAACATTCTTTAATACAGATTTCAATGCACTACTGTACAATGGTGAATCATCAACAAATTTTCCTCAATTTCTGATACATTAGCAATATCTTCTTTGAAACCGACATTTATCTATTGATAGTATTTCCATAAAACATTGTATAATAAATAATGAAACCTATAACAAATAATATATCATTTAACTACAAATTTCAGAAATTAACTGATACTAGCTGGAACCCGTAGAATTCGACGGTCACTTCATTCACCGTAATGTTTCAAAAATTGTTTCATCAATTAATGCTTCATCATTATTTAAATGTATTTCAAGTTAAAACATCTAATATAATTTACGACATTTCACTTAAAAAAAAAAGAAATTCGGAAAAGTGCTTATAAATAGAAATACTATACGTATATGACACCACTTTCTACAAAGTACTGTCAATGTGACGTCGAACTGACTCCAAATAAACAATTGCTATCTTTTATTTTCTATTTCGTTTAATACTAAGACTACATGTTAGCTGACCCGGCCGGCGTTGTCCGGGCCTATGATAATAACCTTAAATGAACCTTGTATGATTTTATACCTTAAACTCGATTTTGTTTGAATTTCTATTTTTAAATAAAAGCATCGCGAAAAAAAATAATCAGATGTAACAAAAAAATTACCTCGAACCGAATGAAATTCTGTCTTGTGACCCTGGTGCCTGCGGCAGCGCATACACGGACCGCTAATAACATGAAAATAATTACAAGATAAAAAGAACTTTTATATACCATGTTTTAAATTTTCTGTTGAATCATATAAACGCTACTGAAAGCAGCGGGAACCCAGAGCAATTGGATAAAAGTATTAAAAAAATTCATTGCTATCGTGTTTTGAGTTGAAGTTTCAAATGGCTATCTAGCCAGGAAGTTAGTTAAAAGTTGATTGCAAGCTGTGTACTGGTAACGATGCCGAAGGCAGCAGGGTCCCGAAGCAATTGGTTAAAAATATTTTTAAAATGCCTTGTTACCGTATTCTGAACTATTTTGAAAGTTTCAAATGCCTAGCTACTCGGGAAGTTAGTTAAATAAACTTTCTGCTGAATCATATAAATGCTTCCGAATACAGTAGGGACCTGAAACAGTTGATTAAAATTATTTAAAAAAATGTATTGTCACCGTGTCCTGAGCTATTCTGAAAGTTTCAAATATCTAGCTAGTCGGAATGTTAGTGAAAAATCGATTGCAAGCTTTGTACTGATAACGCTGCCGAAGACAGCAGGAACCCGAAACAGTTGGCTAAAGGTATTAAAAAAAATGCATTTTCACTGTGTTCTGAACTATTGTGAAAGTTTCAAATGTATAGCTAGTCGGGAAGTTAGTTAAATAAATTTTCTGTTGAATCATATAAACGCTGCCGAAGGCAGTAGGGACCTGAAACAGTTGACTAAAAGTATTAAAAAAATGTATTGTCACCGTGTTATGAGCTAACCTGAAAGTTTCAAATGTCTAGCTAGTCGGAAAGTTAATGAAAAATCGATTGCAAGCTTTGTACTGATAACGCTGCCGAAGGCAGCAGGAACCCGAAACAGTTGGCTAAACGTATTAAAAAAATGCATTTTCACCGTGTTCTGAACAATTCTGAAAGTTTCAAATGTCTAGCTAGTCAGGAAGTTAGTTAAATAAATTTTCTGTCGAATCATATAAGAGCTGCCGAAGGCAGCGAGACCTGAAATAGTTGACTAAAATTATTAGAAAAATGTATTGTCACCGTGTTGTGAGCTGTCCTGAAAGTTTCAAATGTCTATCTAGTCGGAAAGTTAGTGAAAACACGATTGCAAGCTTTGTACTGATAACGCGGCCGAAGGCAGCAGGAACCCGAAACAGTTGGCTAAAGGTATTAAAAAAATGCATTTTCACCGTATTCTGAACCATTCTGAAAGTTTCAAATGTCTAGCTAGTCGGGAAGTTAGTTAAATAAATTTTCTGTCGAATCATATAAGCGCTGCCGAAGGCTGCGGGACCTGAAATAGTTGACTAAAATTATTAGAAAAATGTATTGTCCCCGTGTTGTGAGCTGTCCTGAAAATTTCAAATATGTAGCTAGTCGGGAAGTTAGTTAAAAATCGATTGCAAGATTTGTCCTGGACAAACAAACAAGAATCGAAGTTAATAAAAACATGGTAAAATTCCCAAAAATTAACCTGGAACCAAACGAACCCGACCAGCGTTGCCCGGGCCCATGATAATAACCTTAAATGAATATTAAATTTGTATGATTTTATATCTTTAACTCTATTTTATTTGAATTTCTATTTTTAAATGAAAAGCATCGCAAAAAAAAATAAATAAATAAAAAAATAAAAAAATAAAAAAATAAATAAAATAAAATAAAATAAAATAATAATAATAATAATAATCTGTAACAAAAAAATTACCTCAAACAGAACGGAACTCGAGTTCGTAACCCAGTGCCTGCGGCACGTATATGCAGGCCGCTAAGATCATGAAAAAATTCTCAAAAATTAACCTTGAACCGAACGAACCTCTGACTCGAGTTTCCACTGCCCGTGGCTGCGGCACCGTATAGCAGGCATGCTACGCACGCGCTGCAGAATCCACTTTCTTCCACCAGGGGGCGCAGTATGTTGTATACGAACATCACCAAACGCCTTGAATTTCCAAGACCTTTCAAATAAGGTGTCACATGGTGGTGTCAACTGCAAAATCCTTTAGTTGCACTTTCCACCACCAGGGGGCACAGTGTGTTCTGTACGAACATCTCCAACGGTCAGGAAATACAAAGACCTTTAAAATAAGGTGCAACATGATAGGGCCTACTACAAAATCACCTTGTTCCATTTTTCAGCACCAGGATACAAACATCCCCAAACAACATGAAATTTCAAGACCTTTAAAATGAGGTGTTACATGTGTGGGTCTAGAACGGATTTACCTCTCAAACTAATTTCCCCCCCTTTCCCCCCCTTCTAACCTACTTTTCCCCCCTTTAAAATTGAAAATTCCAAAATCGGAGATATTGATTTTTTAGTATTCGAGTCTAGTCCCCCCCCCCCAATGTGCAATTTCTTCACCGTGAAGTAATTTGGAGCTGAGTTATGCTCGCCAACGTGTGCTTAACCCCTGCCCCCCAGGGGGGAACCGTTCGACTTTTTTTTAATTTTTCTCTTTTCATAACACATCTACAGACCAAGGCCTTTTTTTAGACACCTCAACCAAATTTTTACACTTAGACGTTCTCTCAATTTAGTGGAGAGAGACAATACACGTTTCAAATTAATATATAGATTTTAAGAAAAAAAAAATTCTAGTTGCACAGAATAAACAGTTAAATAATTCGTTGCATAGGGGTCATATAACCCCCCCCCCCCCCCAAAAAAAAAAAAAAAAAAAAAAAAGGTTTTTCTTAAAATTATTTTTTCGTTATTTTATTTATTTATTTATTTATTTTTTTTGTGTGTGTACGAAATAAAATTTCTGCTGTTTTCTAATATTTACATGTCAAAAGCGGTTGTGTGTAAACTAAATATATTAAAATCGAAACAGAAGGCGTAAACCAAGATTTAAATAGTACATTTGCTATCTTTCTTGCACTTCGGTCTATTTTTTAGTTATTTCAAGTATTCTGTCTTTATTTCAACTCTGGAAAAATACCTAAAATGTAGATCGTTCTTTTGGCGACTATTTGCTTAATTTTTACTCTATTCAAATGAACTTTAGATAAATGCTGCTCAATATATCTAGATTTCAACCTATGTAATAAATTTTTTTCTATCTTTCGTGTATGTGTAATGAAATTTTTTTTTTTTTTTTTTTATAAAAATGCTCATATTTCATGAGATATTTAAGATATTTTTATTCCGATTGCAGTATATTGTTTCAAAAGTGTTTTTTCAATTTATCTGAAAGTGGGAATAAATTTCGTCTAAAACACTGTATATTATTAATAAAAAACACGCTGATTTTTTTTTTTTTTTTTTTTTTTTTTTTTAATTGAATTTTAAACTAAAGGCTTTTATTCCTGTTATTTAAGATACTATCGTCACACATATTCATCCACAAATTGTTCTGTTTCTATATTAACATATCCTACAGTTACAGATAATTTCGTTCATTTAATCATGGTGATCACACACATTATTGATTTTGTTCAATTTGTTACCGGTCCCCTAAATGTTGTCTTAAACAAATCTTCACTGAAAAAGACCCAGTTCTTTAAATACCCAATGTTTGAAAGCATTTCATCGAGAAATAAGATTTTAAATTGAGAAAAACTGGTCGTTTGCAAATCTTAGTAAATTTTTTATTAGGAGTGTATATTTGCCATTCAGGGTTTTATTTATGTATTTCATTTATTTATTTACATATTTATTTATTTTGCTATTGAAGATATGAATAAAGAATTGTAAAATTTAATAATTGATAATTAGTTAATTTTTGCAATATATATATATGTGCAAGAGTTATATTTTTCTATTTGTAATATTTAGTTTTCTATAACTTAAAAGAATATTTTAGATTTGTCTTAATTATAAAATAAAGTAAAAATAAAATAAGATATTTAGATAAATAATAAGTTATTCTTAAATAGCATCGAACTGAAGACTTCCAGTTTGCAGCAGCGGACACTACCAACTACGCAACTGGAACGTTGACTCCTTTCCGAAATAGCGTGTACCTAAACAATTACTGAAATTTTAAAGGATATTTTTCTTCAAGATTGTTTGGCTAGTTCGCGCTACTGCTTTACTATGTTGTTACCTTCATAGCATTCTAGAACTCTTGCGAAGTTTCGCCCCGAATTGAATGTTCCATGTCATGACCTATCTTTTGTTAGACCTATTACATGATTTGCTTTTTATTTATTTATTTATTTTTAAGGAAAATTATTCAGTTTAGTCGTAGCTGTTATCGTTCTTCATACTTTCATAATTGCACCTTTTGAAGAGAAGAACACAAAGCCTCATAATGAAAATAAATAAATATTTATGAAATGAAATAAAAAATTCTTTGCATCAATGATATATTAAAAAGCGTATTTTTACATGCAATGTTACGTCTTTAGATCGATTCATTTAAGTACTTTTAAAATATCGTTAATATATTTTAAAGTAGTTTGTCATTCATAAAAGCAATTGTATGTAAAATAAACTAAATTTTGGGTTTACTAACACTTTATCTCGATTGAAGTCCAATGACTTTTATTACACCAGTAATAACGGGTCATGAAAACGCACTAAGAAAAATATACTTTCATCAAAACACATTAAGAATGCAATATTGCTGCAAATATCAATACACATCTTGACTTGTTTGTGCATTCTAATTTAGATTTATATATAGCATTGCTCCCTAGACAAAAACATGCTCTAATGTTAATACCTGTATTTGAAATCGTGTCTGGAAGTTTTTTTATGGAAGTTAAAGCTTAAACAGTATCATATGCTGTTAAATTGAGTTCGTAAATGGTGAAAATTTCAATGAGTTTAAAAGAGGGTAAATTCTGAAAACACTTTACAAACTATAATCTACTAATCTCACTAATTTATTTACCACGATAGAAAGTAGATGATTATTAGCTGTTGTTTTATAAACATAAGCGTTGATGTTTCACAAAATATTTTTAGAAAATTTAAACATATTATATGCAAATATAGAAAGACTAAGTAAATACTTAAAGAATTCTTGAAAATTGTTTTGCATAGTATAGAAAATTAATTTTCGGAACGCATTTCAAGCTTAGTTATATTGGCATATTTTTAAAATTTAGTGCACTGTCTAGTAATAAATATTTGGACGCTTTCGAATTTAGATGTTTTGTCAAACATCTAAAAAAAATTCTTTAGGAATTATCTTGAAACTTTGAGAGTATAAACTATAAATAACATATTACACCTCATATATTTCAGCAAAAGTTTTGTCCCGAAGAGGAAAAGGGACCAGTAAAAAATTAAACAAAAATCAAAATATTTTGGATCACCCTGTAAAAGTAATGCTTGAAATGCGTTTTTGTATAGCGTGTGATTATGAAGATTATTTTAATTATCTGCAAAAATTTTATGAGGCTATCACATATATTCATTGAGATATAACGGTTTCTTTAAAAAAAGTGGAAAAAAAAAAAAAAAAAAAAAAAACTTAACACGTAGGGTATTAGACCAGTGCAGAGTCATTTTTAAGAAACTCTTAGCGTACTGCATTAGACACAAAATATTGCAATCAGAATGCAAAAATGTTAAATATCTTACGAAATGAGCATTTTTACTAAATAATGTTTAACTATGCATGCACAAGTTTTTAAAAATATGATAGGGGGTTTTATCATTGTTTATTTATAATCAGCTATTTTCTATTCATTTCTGTTATTCTGTTCATTCTACTCTCATGCATTTTTTGAATTTACACTATATTTGAGGCTTTCATATAAGTAGCTCAATACTTTAGGCTATTTATATGAAAGTATATTATTATAAAGTATTATACTTTATGTAAATGATTTTTTTAAAAAAACATGCGGATGCGTAGTAAAAAAATTAATTAATAAGTAATTTAAAAGCCCTCATATTACTTAAGATATTTAACTCTTTTACATTCTGATTGCAGTATTGGGAAGTGCTGGGCTCGATTCCAGGTCGCGTTCATCGACTTAGCAGTTCAAGTTTTCCGTGGTTTTCTTCGGAACCCGCGTAAATACGGTCTAGCACCCTTTAGAAAGACTTTCCAGGGAGGGCAATCCACCTATAGGCCTAGGACCCTAGAGTAGTCAATCGGCCTCAAAACCTACAACCAACCAACTACAACCAATCTGACTGCAGTATGCTGTGTTTAATGTTGTATGCCATGTTTCCTAAAAATGACTTTGCACTTGGACTAATATCTTACGTGTTACATCTGCAATAAGTCCTTCTGGCTCATTCGGAAGGGTAGGTCAATTCCTTTTTTTTTTTTTTTGTCAAGTATTTGCCATTTTGGAACGCAAAGATGGCTACAAATTATTAATGGACTTATGGAAATATTGATGTGGGCTATGCACATATGAAGTTTTAACAAATCAGTTCATAAATACCTTTTATTTTAATTTGAAATTTTTAAGTGGCCGGCGGATCAAGTTGGTGGATTGGATTGGATTTGGAAGTAAGGTCGATTGACTGCTCTTGAATCCTAGGCCTGAGGGGGAGCGCCATCTGTGGGGTTCTTTCTAAGGACCCCCAGCCCGTATTTACGCAAGTTTCAGAGAAAACCACGGAAAACTCCGAACGGCTAGGCTGACGAGCGCGACCTGGGATCGAATCCGGCACCTCACGTCTACCAGCTTTGAGCGCAGAACCGCTCGGCCGCTGGTGGACCGGATGAAGTTGATCGACAAACATATGAAATGTATTTGGAAGTAAGTCTACTCTACAAATTTAGTTCGAATTAATTCTGTATTTCAAAAATTATCCTGTTTACAAATTAAGTGTCTTATCCTTGGATCAAAATGGCGGAGCAAGTTGGTCAGTGAACTAATCCAAGATATTTGTGAGATAAGTCCACTGTCCAACTTTGGTTCGAATAAATTCAGTATTTCAAAAGTTATAGTGATAACAAATTCTCAAGTGGCAGCGTTCAAGTAGCCACAACTTGGAAATAAAATAGCGCATCAACCTGCCCACCGAAGCCATTTAAGATATTTGAATGATAAGTCAATTGTCCAACTTTGTGGCACTTATTCCTAGAAAGTATGACGTTATTATTAGTCGTCTGAGAATTTAGCATTCAAGAATTAACCGTAAACACTTACTACCATTTAGACAATATGAGCCTACTTGTCCCATATGTCATTTTAATTTACTTACCATTAGCTATGCACTCGCCGACTACCCTTGCCTCTGTAATTTGTATACACATTATTTTGCTTCATCTTCACGAAATCTGACGAGCCTTTTGGGTATTAATCTTCATGCTGAATTGACGAATTTTTCAAAGGAAGCAGGATTTTATTGTGAGATCTAATGCTTATCTTGCTTTTTATTACCTCTTTTTCATTCTTTTTAATAAGATTTTTATCTAGGCGCAATCTGGATGGAACACCCAAACCAGTTGTCTTTTTTTTCTGAACTTCCCCACTGGAAAAATAAATAAATAAATAATAATAATAATAATAATAAATTTCTTTTGGCACAGTATATCCGAATCTGGATTTTGAACTATAAAAAGCCAACCAACCAACCAACCTATTTTGGTTCGAAATGATTAAATATTTCAGAAGTTATCATGATAACAAATGTTCAAGTGACCACCATTTTGAAACAATATGGCGGAGCAAGTTGCCCAGCGAGCTCATCCAAGATATTGGAAGCATAAGTACACTGTCCAACTTTGATTAGAATTAGTTCAGCATTTCAAAAGTTATTGTTATGACAATTTTTCAAGTGGCAGTTTGATTTTAAGTGGCTGCAACTTGGAGACAAAATGGCGGAGCAACCTGCCCAGCGAAATTATCCGAGATACTTGTATGGTAATTTCACTATCCAACATTGGTTCAAATAAATTCAGCATTTGAAAAGTTATCGTTACAACAAATTCTCAAGCGACAGCGTTCAAGTAGCCACAACTTGGAAACAAAATTGCGGAGCAACTTGCTCACCGAAATCATTTAAGATATTTGAATGAGAAGTCCATTTAACAAGGATTTAACAAGGAGGAGGTGCCGCTCACCGCTCTAAGAGTGGTGTCGAGCGCTTCTAGCTATGCTAGGCCCCTACTCCGGAACGTTTATTAAAAAAAAAAAAATTACAAGGTTCGCCAGAATAATATTCCTGCGCGACATAGGGCGAAGTATTACAAATATGTATTAATTATTAACAAACTTAAAAATAAATAAATACACAAAAGTACGATTCGCCAGTACAGAGTACTCATGCGACAGGGGGGCGAGATAAAATAAATCTTGAAAACTCAAAAGCACAATGAGCTAGAATTGAACAGGAAGGAGGGAGAATTGTTTACAAGTAAATCAGTTCGCCAGAACAAGGTTCCCACGCGACATAGGGCAAAGTTGGTTCTTTTACAAAATTTACAAACACATGAGGAAAGAATAGATATCTTAGGGCTAGTGGGTAAGTGAAAAGGATTATTTAACTTATGAGATTATTAAATACTTTTAATTTATTTAACTGTTTAGGAATTAGATAATTTTAAATGACTTAAGAAGAATTTAATTTGTTCTATTTGAAATATCTAAGAGTAATTCAAAAATTCTTTTTAGTTTTATGGCAAGTGAAGGTCTTGTTAAAATATTTGTCAGCCAGTTGGCTGGTCTATTATTCGGATTTCTTAAGTGATAGGTTATTGTAAGCGGACAATGGAAATAGTAATGAAAGGAAGAACCCTCCTCTCCACAAGAACATAGGGGCGAACGTCGACGACGACATCTGTGCAGATAAGCCGGAAAAGGGCCATGCCCAGTTAAAAACGCTGTAATTTCTGGAGTAAATACCCAATCATTGAGAGAAACATTTGGTATTAGAGAGAAAGTAATTCTGCCGTTGAGGGAATCTTCCCACCAAGACTGCCATTCCCGGAAAAGGAGAGATTTTAGTTTTCTTTTGACATAGGAAGGTGGGACTGGGAGAGAGTAAAGAGGAGTGTGTTCCTCTGTAGCAGCCTTGGCCAAGTCATCTGCACGTTCGTTGCCCACGATACCCCTATGGGCAGAAACGTGTGCCAGGGAAACTAAGGAATTAAGTGAAATTAGCAGTTGTTTTATTTTAATTACCTGAGGGTGTCTGCTCCTGTAACTAATTATAGCCTGCAGACCCGAGAGACTATCACTAAAAATGGGAAGAGAAGTAAATTGGTCTTTGTTGGTGTGAGCCTATTCTAGAGCTTTTTCAATAGCGAAGAGTTCCGCCTGAAAGACAGTATTATAGTCCTCAAGCCTGCAGGCCCACTCATGGATAAATATATTGCCCCTGAGGACACAGAATGCTGATGCGACTCCATGCTCAGTTTTAGAGCCGTCAGTATAGATTGCAACAGGAGCAGACGGGGAAAAACTATTCTTAGAACTATTAACTAATGAGAAGTCCATTGTATAACTTGGTGCGAAATGATGAAGTATTTCAAAAATTATCGTGATAACAAATTTTCAAGTGGCCGCCACTTGGAAGCAATATGGCTGAGCAAATTGCCCCGCGAACTCATCCAAGATATTTGAAGCATAAGTTCACTGTCCAACTTTGATTCGAATTAGTTCGATATTTTAAACGTTACTGTTATGATAAATTTTAAAGTGGCAGTCTGACTTTAAGTAACCGTATTTTGGAACCAAACTGGCGGAGCAATTTGTCCATCTAAATCATCCAATGTATTTGTATGATATCACTAATTCTCTATCTAACTTTGGTTCGAACTAATTCAGTAGTTCAAAAGTTATCGTGATAAAATTTCAAATGGCACCGTGATGAAACAAAAAGGCGGAGTGAGATGCCCAGCGAATTTATCTAAGATATTTGAATGATAATTCCACTGTGCAAATTTGATTCGAATTGATTCAGTATTACAAAATATATCATAATGACAAATTTTCAAGAGGTCGCCACTTGGAAATAAAATGGCGGAGCAAGTTACCTAGCAAACTTACCCAAGATATTTGAACCGTAAGTTCACTATCCAACTTTGGTTTGAATCATTTAGTAATTCAAAAGTTATCGTGATGGCACATTTTCAAGTAGCAGCCTGATTTCAAGTGGCTGCAACTTGGAAACAAAATGTCGGAACAAGTTGCCATTTGAGCTCATCCAAGATATTTGTATAATAAGTTCAGTGTGAACTTTGGTTCGAATTGATTCAGTATTTCATAAGAATAATGCTGATAAATTTTCAAGTGATAGCGTGATTTAAAGTGGCCCCGTTTAATTTAAGATATCCGCCATTTTGTTAAAAATGACAGATAAAGTTCATTAATAAACTTGTTTGAGACTCTTATATGGTCTATGTATACATCAAAATTCAAGAAAATCCGGTCTTAAATACGCTTTTTACAATGTGGATTTGAAATTTTCAAGTGGTCGCCACTTGAAAACAAAATAAAATAGCAACTTGGTTAACGAACTCATCCAAAATATTTATAAGATAAGTTCGCTGTCGAAATTTGGTTCGATTTGGAGTATTATTCGGAATTTTATCTATGTGTAATTTTCATTATATATCATTAACCATTTATTTCGAATTACTAATTTATGCTCTGCGAAGTTTAAAAACAAGAATACAAGAATATTAATAAACTGATCACCACCACTGCTAAAATGGGTTTTCCTAAAAACTTTGTATTTTCTATTTTATATCCTTAACCATGTCTCTGTCAGAAAATTATTAAAAGAAAAAAAAAAAAAATCTGTGTACACTTTTGTGTATATTAACAAAAAAATTATAAAATAATAAAAGACAATAAAAAAGGTGGCGGTTGGGTGGGCAGATGTTTGATTACGGAGGTGTGGGTTTGTGAAATTAAAAAAAAAAAAAAAAAAAGCAGGAGGCTTGTTGCATTTACTTTGTAGTACTATGCAAACTTTCTTTTTCCAATAAAATTTAAGTTTCTTCCTTTTTGAGTTGTGAACTATTCTTAAAATTGTAATCATACACACAATGTAATCAATCAGTGAATTTCATTGTTGCTTCGTGGTTTCATTGTTATTCATCTGATTTGAAATTTTGCTTTTTTAAATCCATATGACTCCTATTCTGGTCGTGGCAGGCTGGGTGAGTGTTGCCGGCGTGAAACTAGTTCAACCGCACAGGCAAGTCACAAGTCTTGCCGCCTGCCTCCTTCCTTCCTATCTTAAGTTTCTTAAATTAATTTTTCATAAATTTTGATAAAGTTTATGGTTTTAAGTTAAGATTTGTTGTGTTACTTTATTGATTCGTTTGTTTTGCAGGCTGTTAATTAATAAATCTGGTTTCTTTACATTAGTGTATTTCATCCACTGATAAATTTTTTTTTAAATCTTATTGGTCATTGGTGTTTCAGTGATCTTGTATCTGTTGCTTGGCTTCTACTATGCTTAATAGATCATTATTATATATATATACATATATTATATTATTATATATATATATTGCTTTCATATTTTCATTTACCTTACATTTAAATGAATATTCGGCTTAGGCAGCATATTATAAAACTACTGTTCAATTTTCATGAAATAAACAAAAAAATTACAAAATAATATGAATAAACAAAAAAATTACATATTTATTGAAAAAAGATTAAGTTTTCTTTTATATTTTGCAGTATTTTAAATTGAGATATGCCGCTGAAATTTCGTAGTATTTGTTTTAATGCCCGATAATTTGATTGTGAATATTTTTGAAAGAGTACAATTATTAGGGAGGGCTTGAGGGAGGTTGGAAAAGGGGCAAAAAAAAAAAAAAAAAAAAAAGGGTTACAGCGTTTGAAATTGGTTGGTATATTTAGATTTTAAGGCAAGGTAAATCGATTGCGGATATTTTCGAGTGTAAAATTATTATTATCGACGGAAAGAGGGGGGGGGGGAGAGCGAAGGGGCAAAGATGTAGAAAAGGAACGGGAATTTCGGAGAAAACAACGGAATACACAGAACACTTTTATTCTTTAATATTTTGCAGAGTTTCGAATTCCAATTTCTGCTCACATATCGTACTAAGGATTTTTAACGTTATATAGCCCGGAATTATGAAAGTTTCGTTGAAAACCATGGATAAGTCGGACACAAATCTTTTTATAAAAATGTCTATATTAGCTTTGTATCCCAGCTTCTAATTAACATAACTTCATATGTAATATATCATTTAAAAAGTTATTGAATTAGAATTGATGAGTATATCTTGCAAATCTCTGTCGCCAGAGGGCACTTTGATATTTTATTAATTCAATATCTAGAATTCTAATTATGCTTAAATTACTTATAACACATCATTTGAAATATTACGAACTTTTAAACTGATATAAGACGTTAAATTCCGTACGGGAGTTTCAGAGAAAACCACAAAAAAATTCCAGAACACCTTTATTACAATATCTCTAATTCTAATTGTGATGCCGGCTTTCGAATTCCGACACTCCGCTCAAAGGATTTTTAACACGCATGTTTCAAAGAAGATCCACGAAAAAATCAGACACAAATTTTGTTATGACAGTGCTTATATTACCTTTGTATCTCAGCTTCTAATTAACATAATTTCATAGGTAAAATATCATTTTAAAAGTCTTTTAAACTGAAAATGAGGAGTACATATTGTAAATCTCTGTCGCCAGAGGGCGCTTTGACATTTTAATAATTCAATATCTCCAATTCTGATAATCAGTAAATTACTTATAGGGAGAAGATTGGGAGACCGTAGGCCCCACCGGGTTGCGGATTTGCCACGATCAGAATGTTTAAGGTCCTTTATATAAAGAGCGAACAGGTTATTTCAAATCACGAAACGTAAAGCGAGCGCTTTAGTCGCCACAGAGCGAAAATTTGCTACATTTAAAATTTTCAAATCTATTTGCGGTATGAGAGTGGAAGCTGTTGTAAGTTCTAAAACGGGGATAAGGCGCCGCAGGCGCCACCGAGGTGGACTTTGCTAAAGTCAGAATTTTGAAAGATCGTAACACGGTGAGCGACCAGGCTGTTTCAGATATTGAAACTGGAAGAGGGCGCCGCAGGCGCTACCGAGCGGGAATTTACCGCGTTTAAATTTTTCAATAAAGCTATTTTCACTGTATGTCAATAAGCTGTTGTAAGACCTTAAACGGGAAATAGGCGCCGCAGGCGCCACCGAGCGGGAGAGTCAAAAAGTCGGATTTTTCAAGGATCGTGAACCAGCTGGTCGCCGAAGGCGGCTAGTTATAAATAAATCTAAAAATATAAGAAAAAACATTAATTATTTTATAATAACTGTTACTCAGACTTAAAAGTTCGTTAAAAATGTTCGAAGTTTCATAGATTATCATAGTTCTTTCACAACAGTTATCATTGTCAGCAGAAGTTCTAGTCTTTTTCAAACAAAATTCTTTCTCATTTTGGGTCAAGCACTCAGCTTCATGAATCACAGGTGACATACACTGTTCAGAAAAATTGTGGCTCCATCAAAAATTCTGCGCCTGTCCACCACTTGTCACTATTCAATAGAGAGGCAGCTCTAATTCCACGTGTCAGGAAGTCAGCAGGATTCGTTTTAGTTCAGCAGTAGAACCAAGAATCTGGATAAGTCAATTTTTGAATTTCATCTACACGATTTTTGACGAATGATATCAATCTTCTGCTGGATCCTTTGATCCAGTATAACGTAACTTTGGAATCACTCCAAAAGAATATATTAGATTATATTTTACGATCCAAAATCTTTTTAGTTTCAGTTCCTAGTCTTGCAGCAATGAGTGCACCAAGTAATTCTAGACGAAGCAAGGATATCTTCTTTACTGGTGCGACTCTACTTTTAAAAGTCATCAAATGTACAGAATGTTGTTCATGACTCTCCACTTTAACGCATACAACTGCTAAATAAGATTTTTGACTTGCATCGGAAAAAACATGAATTTCTACGTCTGCCTGAAATGATTCCAAAACAAATCTTGGAACTTTAATTTTACTCAATTCTGAAACTTCATTGCACCCAGTGGCGGATTTAAGGGGGGAGCTAGGAGGTTGAAGCCCCCCCCCCTAAAAAAAAGCACTACCATTCTCAATTGGATGTTACAATTGTAAATTTTTCATTGATCTGGAATAACATCTTGAAAACTCTTAGACCCCCCCCCCCAAAAAAAAAAAAAAAAGTTCTGGATCCGCCACTGATTGCACCACTGGGACCACTCATCACTGACGTTTGGGGAAGTTCAGCATCCCAAGGCAGTTTCAGTGGCCATAACTTCATCAACAAAATTTTTAACCTGATAGTAAATGGTGTAAAACCCAACGGATCATAAAGCTTTCCAGCTATCTGAAGAATAAATCGCTTAGTATTTTTCTTTAAAGAGTTTCTTTAAAGTTTCTTTAAGATTTTTTTTAAAGAGCGTTTTAAAGAGTCTATCAAACAAGCAATCTCTATACTCAAACAATATTCTTCAATATTCCATTGTATGCCTAAAACTTTTAGTTTTATTTCATTTGAATCATTTAAACAAAATGGATGAATATCGAAATTTTTTTCTATCAATTTCTTAATCAAATTTTTATCATTAGTCGCCCATTTACGTAAGTTCATGCTAGCTTTACTCATAATTTCTTTGGCCTTACATGAAAATTTTAAGCCTTCCATTGTATCATCTGCCCCTGAAATAAGGCCCTCAACATACATACATGAATCAAGAACTTCAAAAACATCAGGAACCAAATTTCTAAATTTTTGAATATGCAGCTTTATAGTTGCTGCCAATAAAAAAGGGCTTGAATTCACCCCAAAGAGTAAACGCTTGAACCCGTATATTTCCAGTTGTTCATCAAACTCATTCATGATTGGCCTGTCGATTTTCTTAACAAAAAGAAATCTAACTGCGTCTCTGTCTTTCTCAGCTAAGGCAATTTGCAAAAAGACCTTTTCTATATCGGCTAAAATTGGTACTCTGTTAAGTCTAAAATATATAAGCAACTGAAATATATTAGAATTTTAATTTATGAAAGGCCATAAACAATCATTAAGGGACAACTGACCAATTTCATGCGAACTAGCACCAAAAACAACACGCATTCTTGTAGTGATACATTTTTCTCTATACACAGCCTTGTGAGGGAGATAAAAAACCGATCTCATTCAAGATATCTCTATATGTTTGATATAATGAATTATCAGAATGCATTCTTCTTTCTAGACATTTAATCATTCTTTTTTTTTTTTTTTTTTTTTTTTTTACCACATCAAAATTATTCTCTAATTCATTACAATTCTTCTTCCAAGGTAAACTAACAGTGTATCGACCATTTTTAAAGCTGACAGTTTCATTAAAAATCTCAAGTGCATTAAAAATCTTCATCGTAACAGTGCGGATCACCTCTAATTTCGATTGATTCTAAATCAAAATTTTTTTTCAATTGTGTCTCGACATTTTCATGAATAAATCCACAATGTACTGGCGTTTTATCATCTCGAAAATTTTCAATACTACCATATACAATACTACATATACAATAACCACCTATTAAGTACCCAAATGCAGAATTTTGCAAAACTAAATTCGTATTAGGTACATAAATTTGTCCTGATCTAATTAAATCAAAAAATATCTCCGAACCAAGGAGCAACTCAATTTTTCTTGATTCATAGAATTCTGGATCGGCTAATTTAACAATTTTTGGCATTCCGACATTATGTAAATCAATCTGCATTGAAGGTATGAAATGAGTAATGTTTGTAACTATATAAAAATCCAACTTACGACTAAAGGATTTATCTACATTAGAGATTACGGCACTCACTTTTGATTTTACAGTAGTTGAAATTCTTGCTAAACAACCTACTGATAAATTTACATTTTTTTTTTTTTTTTTTTTTTTTTGCAACTGAAGTTTTTCAGCTAATTATGTGCAAGGTGAATCATAATTCTATTATCTAGTAAAGTTCTCACTTGATATATTTTCCCCTCATTATCCTTAATAAGAATCATGGCAATAGATAATAATACTTTCTTCCCAATAATATTATTATGACTTGTCGATGTCATAAAACACGCATTTTCATTTTTACTTTCAAAAGAAATTACATTAACATTGAGTTCCTGAGAATTCGCAGACTCACTGGAGTCTAATGTTTGATCAGACGACGGCGCAATCTCATGATTTTTTCTATTCTGAAGGAACGGAGATTTTTCTCGATCAAAACAAATTAAAGAATTATGTTTCTTTCTACAAACTTTGCAAGAATAATTAGAAAAGCAATTTCTCACACTGTGATTGCCAAAACAACGAAAACATAAGCTTTGTTTTTTTACAAACTCAAACCTATCTTACACACTTAATTTTTGGAATTTATGTCATTTAAACAATTTATGTTCAGCTTTACACAATTTACATGTGTTTTCACTTTTATCAGTTGCAAATGATACCACTGACGAAACTTTTGGATTGTTTCGTTTAGGAATTATTAAAGTTTTTGTTGCATTTAATGCTCTCGCATAATCTTTAAGAAAATCTTATAATTCAGTAATAGTAGGTAATGTATCCTTTTTTAGATTTCTTTCCCACCATAATTTAGTATTTTGATCTAGCTTTTGGCTTAAAATAAAGGCAAAAATAGTTGATAAAAAGCCTTCTAATTTTTGATCTAAACATTCTAATGATCTAACAACTTCACTTGTCACGTCAATTAAATTTAAAATCGCAGATGCTGACTCATTCTGAACAACAGAAATGTTTATAAGTCTCTTGAGATGAGCATAAATTTGTTCCCTTTTATTCGAATACCTCTCTTCTAGTAGAGACCATGCTAATCAATAACTGGAATCTGTTATTGAAATAGTTTGAATAATTTTAAAGGCATCTCCTCTTAAAGCAGATTTTAAATACTGCAACTTCATGGCATCTGATAAATTTACGTTTTGATCTATGCTGGCTCTAAAGATATCTTTAAAAGAAAGCGAAGCGTGTATTTCTCCCGCAAAAGTGGGTAAAGAAATCTTTGGTAAACACACTACAGAATTCTCTGAAACCGAAACTGAATTTAAGGTAGAATTTTCGGATTTATTCTGAGTATCTAATTTTGACAACTTACTATTAGCATCAAATTCCACATCTATAAGAGTAGCATTAATTTCATCTTGTTCATCCATAACGTTTTCAACATTTTCGGCTGTACTTAATTTGATAATAGAATCGAAAACAGAATCAAACTCAACCTGTAAATTCTTAAATTTTGTTCCCAATAATTCTAAATCACTAATACTTAATTCTGATCCAGATAATTTTTGTTTTAACTTCGTTAGAACCGCTTTTTGTGCTTTTTTCTTTGCGAGAACATATTTTATTTTTTCTGCCATTTCGTTATATATATATATATATATATATATATATATATTAATAATAAGAAAACGTGTCATGAAATTACGTAAAAAATATTCAAACAACAACAAAAAAATAATTTTTCCATACAAGTCCTAAAGAATTCAAAGAAATATTCATTATCTTCAAATGATAACTAACACCAAACGATAATTTGTTCTTAAATGTTTCAAATGATAAATAATAATTATTATTCTGTAAAAGTCATAAAAGTATTCAAAGGGCTCTACTCACCCTTAATTTAACTCAGCAACAGAAATTTTGACAGAATAAATCGCGATTTTCAAGAGAATAATTCTCCTTCTTTAAAGAATAACTTAAGTTCACAACACAAAATGAAACTAAGTACTGAAGTTCGAACACTCCGGCAGATGACAGAGCAAAAATGTTAATGCAACAATGATATTACTCTTAAATGGACAAATGGATTATACAATTAATCAAAAAAACTATTTCTAAATCATATCAAACTTTATTCTCGGCAATGACACTTCGGCGTTCTGAGCTTTCATGCTTCTGTTTACAAACAGAACCAAAACAAAACTACCGGTAATACATAGAAAAGAGCACCACTTCCCAACTCAACGTATGAGGGGGATAAACACAGCTATCAGTCTAGATTTTCGAATGGAAAAATGTGAAACTTTAAAACATAAATTTAACTATAGTTCGTTTTATGCAGTTGTAATATGTCCAATATATATTGATTTTCAATAATTATTTTTCTCGCAGAAACTCTGTTTTTTATTCTTTCATTGCAGTCAATTATTTAATATAGCTGTAAATTCGGTAAATTTACACATTGAGTCTTTTTTCTACACATATTTTTAAACACCTCTTTTCTCTACTGACATGTTCATAGGAAATATCTGCTTTAATTTCTCAAATGGAGAGCAATAAGATCAAGGCCATACCATAGCCAAGGGAGGAAGGAGGTGGCTGGGGGTTTAAACACTCCCCGAAATTTTGCAGATTTGTGGAAATTTTTTGAATTAAACTTCACATTTAATACTCAACATTATGAACTAAATTTTGAACCTCCTCCAAATTTTTTTCTCTGGCTATAGCTTGAATAAGAGGAAAGGAAAGGAGTTACATACGAAAACTGGTCCAGTCACATAAGCGTTAAAAAATATTACCTGCTCTCGCAAAATGTGAGTCTTAACCCATTTTTAGCCAAACTTTTATTTATGTATTTTTTTTTCTCGAACAGCTCTTTAGCGTAATATATTCTTTATTAGATTCTAGTAAAACATCTAGTAGGGAAAACTAGGGAGACTTGATCCAGTTTTTGGTTTTTAATTTTTTATATCTTTTGTATAACAGTTGGAGCTAAATAAAAAATATGAGCAAATAGTCTGTTGTTTTGTACATACGGTGGCTAAAACTGATAGCATAGTTCTTACTAGAAATGGTGCAAAAAAAAAAAAAAAAAAATCTTTAAGTTAGCACATGGGTCAAGTGTCCCTAGGGATACTTGACCCCCTACTTAGGGAGACATGACCCCTCTCATGAAAGTGAGAAAATTCATAGGTATTGAAAGGAAAAACGCAGGTTTTGTGATCTAAACATTTTCTAGTTTTATTTTGTAGAAGATTTTAATGAATAAAAAAAAAATATTTATTGTTTTCTTTTACTTTTCTCATACTTTGTACTTTTCAGATTAAGAGCCCCCTTTTTTTTTTTTTTTTTTTTTTTTTTTTTTTTTTAATCATTTTTTTCTTCTTCTTCTTTCTGTCTCTTTCTTTCTTCTCTTTCTCTTCTATTTGGTGTGACAGTAGCTAATATATTCTTAGCCGTCTTCTTTTCAGTTATCCATTATGTAACAATTCATTGGACTCAATGCAGGGATAGTACTCTTCGCCCTTTTTTCAGTACACTCTCATAAATGAGAAATTTTTAAATGTAATTCTACCACTATTTTTATAAACTAATTTCTACCCTGTATAGTCATCGCCCATTACTATAAATGTATCAGATGTATTTCTGTATGAAATTAGTGGTGGCAAAATAGACGGAATTTTTTTATCTCTGAGAGTGTACTGAAAAAAGGGCGGAGAGTACGACCCTGGCTCAATGATTAAGAATATTTTAGTTATTTCTTAAATGAGAACAATGGCCTATTCGCAATGTTTTACTTATTTCTTAAAAAAAAAAAAAAAAAAAAAAAAATATATATATATATATATATATATATATATATATATATATATATCGTTAGGCCTAAATTACAATATTTTAGTTTTTCATAAGATATAAATACTTTAAATCAAACGAAGAACATTAAATTAACACTTTCATAAAAACTGAAACTTCGCCAGTGGATGAAACATCCACTGGCGAAGTTCATTCACAACTTGTATGTTATTTATTTTTTACGAATATACCCGATATTCATATTTGTATAATCAATATACTATGGATATAACTTTTTTGGTTGGGAAGAATATAATGTGTATCCATTTTGTAATATAAATGTGAATACAGAAAATTTTATCCTGAAATGTTGTAACTCTGGAGAATAACACCCACAGGCCGGCCTTACTGCCAAAAAGACAAAAGCATGAGGTCACGAAAGTGTTAATCACTGGGTCAAGTCTCCCCAGTTTGCTTGGGTCAAGTCTCCTTAAGTGGCGTTATTTTGTTAATCCTAATTTTTTAACAAATTGCATTATAGTTGTATGATGCTACTATATACCAAAATGTAGCTAAGACACTGACTAAAACAGCTATACTTTTGAAATTGACTTGTCTCAAAACTGGAAGTTCAAATTCAACAAAGTCCAAGATATTCAAAATTTACTTGAAAGATGCAGTATCAATCAACACTAAATTGCTAGAAAACCACTGATAATTGGTTGTTCACTGCGGTTGTTCTACAATGGTTGTTCACTGCAAAATGCTGTTGCATGATTCGCCAATCAGTACAATGGCTAAATTTTCCCCTTCATAGGAAAAACCCTCGTGGGTCAAGTCTCCCTATGGGCCAAACCTGCATAGTTTCCCTTATTATTATTATTGTATTTATTTATTATTATTATTATTTTTTTTTGAATGATGCATTCGGCTAGATCTTGGCTTGCTGCCAGCTTGATTTTAATTCAAAATAACAACGCACAAGCTTTTAAAACAGTCACTGCATTTGATGCTTATTGCTTCCTGTGTACTGAACTGTGGCTAAAGATGGGTTAAGAGAGATATGTATTTGTACATGGGCACTAACTCAAGGTAAATCAGTATTAAATCTGATAGGGAAATTTTGAAAAAAAAATTTTATTTGGTGAGAAAAATTGGACTTTACACAAGGTGACCTTTAAACAGAGGTGGATTTTTAGAGAGGTTTTTGATTGCTGGCGTTTATTGAATTATGACAAATAATTACTTAAAATGACTTTACTGAAAATTTTATTCAATCATTCCAATTTAAGTTGCTTTCCTTCAAGTTTTGTGAATGTCAATTTCCTTTGGGCGGGGAGCTTTAGCCTCCTAGCCACCCCCTATCCCTCCTTGGATCCGCCGCTGGGTCTAGTCAGACACATTGAAAATAAATAACTTACGTGATTATTGTAAATATTTTAAACATTTCATTATTATTATTATTATTATCATCAGCATTATTATTTATGCACCATTTTATAATTTCTCTACATATTTAACGCATGGCTAGAATTGAAATGGCTATCGTGGTCGCGGGAATGAAGTACTCATCGAAAAAAGTCAGAGCTACTTCACCTCCAAATTTTAAAAGTCGCTAAATTAATCATATTAAAGATGTTTCCATTTAGCCAAGATTTTAAATGTGTTTTGAGTTAAAAAAAAAACTAAATCTCTATACAAACTAATCTAAATTGTTTTCTATCAAATTTCATTTAAAAAGTTTTTGGACTTAACTTAAAACGCTATAGCAATATAGTTGCTTATGATGTTCATTACTAAATCTTTTCCGCCTGGCGTTAAAATAAAATAAAATGCAAACTAATTTTCATTTAATCTGGATTATATATTTGCTTAATATTTTTTAAAAATCTCTGTTAATATTTTAAATACTTTAACTACTCTAATATATATATATATGTGTGAGAAATTATGTGAAAAGCTTTGTGGGACGCATTCCTTGTACAGTCAACAGATGGCGCTGCCTCCGATGCCCATCTTTCGACGAGAGGACGAACGGAAGGTAGTCGGGAGCTACCTGCCATGAAGAGCTGTTGAGACCGTCAGCGCGAAGGCTGATGTGGTCATTTTCTTCTAATTAGAGCTTGTAGTGCTCTTAATAGTTGGGTAGAGCCATGGAGAGCTCTATACCACAATCTCACATAATTGAAATAGTACGCGTAGGTACTAATGTGAATTATTAAAGCGAGGAAGTGCTCATATGTTACTTTGTGTTAGTTCTAATGATGAAGAGAGCTTGTTATGTGCATTAGGCCTCGAAACCAGCAAATGGCTATTGATGGAAATTCTACTTTTATAATATTATCTCTGTATATTTTGTGTTTTTGTGTGTTTTCAATAAACATGTAGTTCTCTAAGTTGCATCTCATCATTGCCCCACCCCTAGACGCCCAGCCAAGATTCTACAAGTGGGGGCTCGACCGGGATATTATAGCAACACCAACAAGTTATAAAAGGTAAATTTTATATATTTATCATTCTGTTAGATAATAATGAGTAATGCATAAATTGAAGCAGGAAGAATTTAGTGCTATTTTGAATTAGAAATTGATGAAAAATATTTTTAAAAACAACAGTTTTGGTTTCATTTTGTGATGAAATAAAATAAAAATATCACTTGAGAAGAATGAATAGAAATAATAATTACGATTGAAAAAATATTCTGAATAATCTTTTAGTATTTTTCTTATTATTGTTTACTTATTGTAACTTATTGTTACTTATTGTACTTATTGTTTTCTTATTGTAAGTACATAAATACTGAGTTAAAAAAAAATAATAAAAGGAAGAAACAGCCCTTGTAATAATGTCGTTGGAAAGTATATTGTTTTAAGGTTAAAAATCCCATTAAAATACTAATGAGACTATTGAAAATACTGCTTTATCATGAATACATAGAATGTAAAAGACGGGTCAAGACTTCAAAATGTAGACGATTTACAATGGGGAAAATAACACTGTTTCTTTCAATTTCGCATGCGAAAGGCTTTTTTAACAAATGATTTCCTCAACTTCAAATGATATAAATGAGTAACAGACAATGCTTCAGCTTTAATTTTCTCTGCAACAATTAAAGTATTTAAATGTATCATTAGATGTACTGAGTGTCGTTAACATAAGAATCTTATAATTTCGATGGATGAAATAGTTAGGAAAAATAGTAGTTAAGAGGAAATATCTTGGGTCAGTTTGTTTTCGTATATCTTGTCGGAAGGAATTGCAAAATTACAGTTCTATAAACAGGATTTGAAAGCATTTACTGATTTCTGAATAGCCACTAGTTTAAGACTAATACAGGATATATAGAAAGTTTATTCAAAAAATAATTTTTTGTCATTGGATCAGAAATACCCTGATGATTTTGCAGTCATTTAAATGTTGTTTGTGTTTCGTTAGGTCAATGAGTGGTTGTACAGAAGATTGATAACATACTGGGATATGGTTTAATTGGCTTTTCTGGTGGGAAGAATTCATTTTCATAATATTCTTTTCAGTAGAAATAATCAACCGCAGCTTTATGGAAAGAAAATTTTCTAGGTGAGGATAATATTCCATATTTAGCATATATATATATATATATATTATATTAAAAATATCACAAGTATCTGACATTGGAATGAATAATTAAGTCACAGTGATGTGCGAAAAAACTATCTGTTTGGATTTCATCAAAAATAAGAGCTCCTAAGCGATTGAAAAATAGAATTATCAGAATTTAAACAAAAACTTAAGAAGTTGTGTTGATATTGGTGAAAAAGAACGATTGACTACACTTTTCTTAAATGACAGTTTTCAGTTTATGTCACTGAAAAATGTGTATGAAGTGCCCCAACGTGTACGAAAAGCGCCACATCTCTATCTCGCAATTTATTCACCAAGGAAACAATTGTGTCATTTTATTGTACGCTAGTCAATGCTTGGCGTTATCTTTAAGTAAAATTTTCTAATATATATATATATATATATATGTATGTATGTATATGTATTTGAGTTGTTTAAGACTCAATGCTTTTATTACCTGGGTGCAAAAATTAAACATATGTTTTAGGTGAAAAGATCAAATTAATTTTAAGAAGTGAGAAAAAAACCCATTCGAGTAATTGAACTACGATCTTTTGACATAACACGCCGATGTTCTACCTCTGAACTAATTCAGTCGGCATTTGACGTTTTATGCTCCTATTACGCACAAAAACTTTTCACGCAACTTTCATTTGAGCCGATTTTTGCTCCTATTTCTGCAGGCCGAAATCCGAGAGAGGATTGCAAAAGTTGAATCAAAGGTGGATCAAAAAACAGGTTTTCACGGTGTTCAGTACATGTCAAGGCGCACGTGTTTATCGGGGCCTACGCGAAATCTAACAATGGAAGTATGAATCAGTAAAATCCCTATTGAAACCAAATCAAGCTTAAATTAAAGAGCATAGTCAAAAACATAGGGTGGAGTGCAAACAACTGCTGCAACAACTCCCGTGGTGAGACATACGACTCTGAAAGTTTTAGATGTTTTCTATCAAAATCAATGAAACAGTGTCAGTTAGTAAGACATCGGGGTGCATTTCTTAGAGTGTTCAGTTTGAGTGATGAAGGTCGTGAGATCAAATCCCGGTGAGTGCTCTAAATTTATTATTATTATTATTATAAATATAAATGAAATAAAATATTGAAAGAAATGAATAATTTAGGGGGGATATGTATTAAATTTAATTAAAAAATATAAAATAATATAATTTTAATTATTAAAATATTTTATTTCAACTAAAAAAATATTTTTAATTTTTCTTTATAATTTAAAGGAAAATATTTTTCTTTATTGTACGTTTTTCTCTTTCCTAAAGTTTAATTTTTACTTTCTCTTACCCAAAAGGTAGAGAAAGTATTGTTTTTGGGTCAAGTTTTCGAACGCGAGATGTTGTTATATTTACACGTTTTGAGGTCCCCTGAATACGAAAATCATGTTTTTAGCAAATGGTCTGTGTGTATGTCTGTGTGTGTGTCTGTGTGTGTCTGTCTGTTATCAGCATATCTCAAGAACAAATAGTAGCAGACATTCCAAACTTGGTATTCTAAATGTGTATCATATATAGATGCTACAGTAAGCTTTACGTTAAAATCAAGCAAATGGTTCGTGTACAGGGACAATCAAGAGAATTCTAATACAACGTCTATGGGGGAAATTGCAGGTAAGTAGAGTTTAACGTCTATAGACTGCACTAAACCAAATGAAACGAATATATATATTTTGTAATAGAGATAGTCAACTGGGAAAAAAAAAATTGTGTATGTAGGAGTCTCGCCCTCCCCCCCCCCCCACTGGACTTCCCCCCCCTGGGGGGAGTAAATTTTCATGATGGGTATCTTTCAAAAAAACTCGCCAATACCTTTGAAACGAATGGTTGAACCATCGATCTGCGATAATTTAAAACAAAGTTATCAATTTTTTTTTTTTTTTTTTTTTTTTTTTTACTTTTAACGGAAAAAAAAAACCTTAGAAAAAAAAAAAATCTTTTTTTTTTTTTTTTTTTTTTTTTTTTTTAAATATTGAGAATAAAGTGGACTTTTTTTTGGGTATTTCGTATTATAATACTTTTATAATATGGAAATCGTCTGCATTATCATAAAAGATAATTTTTTAAATAATAATTTTAATAAATTATTTTTTAAAAACAGAAATATTTTTTAATAACCGAATTAAATTTTATATAAATCTAGGTGCATTAATGAAACGGGGGGTTGAGGGGGGCGGTAGCCCCCCTCACACAGAATTAATTATCATATAAAACTCTTCCAAAGCCTAATTTGAATTGTTTAACATAGGTTTACATAACATCGTTATCTTACCTCTTAATCTCCAACCTGTATTATAGTATTAAATTTCAGGGTAAGAGAAAGTCGTGTGAGTGACACACCAGATTATTTTTATTAATATTTTACGACAAAGCTGTTAGTAGCAAATGCGGATCGTCTGCTTTCAATTTTGTTATTTTTTATACATAAACATTCCATTAAATATCTTAAAAAATTTAAATTTTTATCAGAGCGTACTTTTATTACTTATATTAAAACATTTACCTTATTTAAAGCTCTATATTGTTATAGTACTTTCTGGGCGGATCCGCCCTTTCATCAGTAACTCTCTCGTGGTTCGCTACGTTCGAAACTGACTTGATTTCTTTTTTCTGTTGACTCTTCATGAGGTGGCACCATGATCGATCTATGTCTGCGCGCGACTTGTGCCCGTTACATGCTAATTGGTTATTAATTATTTCGATAGTTTCTCAGTAATAAGCATAATCTGAATTATTGTAGTTAGCGATTTTTCTTGTTTTATTAAAATCGATATCGATATTATTTTCATCGTTAACTTTAGTGAGAGCTGTTGTTAATTGTGCTATTATTCTTACGTAAAAGGAAAGAACTTGTTGTTGTTGGCTCTTGCGTATGTGTACATCTCCAAAATTTAAAAATATAGTTATATATGCATTTTACAAATCTGGTTGGTTATCTCGAAGAAAAACTGAATAATTTCTAAAATGTTTGCTATGTGTGTTTCAACATTAAACCAGATTATAATGAAATTAATTATGATAAATTTTCTATTATACGTTGTGCTCATCGTCAAAAGTGCTTATGCTTTGATCATTTTCTTACACTTAATCATTTTCTGAAAATAAATGCGCAAATTTGAACGTGATTTTTTCTTTGTAAAGAGATAATTTTATCCTATATATTTCTTAAAAATATATCATCATATATTTTTTAATTAAATGTAATACATATCCCCCTTAAATTATTCATTTATTTCAATATTTGTTTTATTTCATATATATATATATATATATATATATATAATGCGAGCAGTCATCGGGGTTTAATCTTACGACCGTCCTCACTCAAACTGAACACTCTAACCACTGCGCCATGCCGTCTTGCTAACTGGTTCTGTTTTGTTGGTTTTGATAGAAACAGCTAAAACAGGGTCGTATCTCCCAGCAAATTTGCGCTCTATCCCACTTTTCGACCGTGCTCTTTGATAGCTTGGTTTAGTTTCAACAGGAATTTTACTTACTTATACTTCCCTTGTAAGTGGCAGAATGAAGAGAACGATGAATGACACGCCGCCGGCCCTGTCTTCGGTCGGCACGTATAACAAGTTTTCTTCTCATTGGTTTATTATAATAGGAGAACATGCTCGTAAAAAAATTTTTTTGGGACTAGCCAAAAAAAAAATTATTCGTACTCTCAACTCCTATTACATTGGGAATTGAAGCGATTTGAGCCAGCAAAATTGGCTCAAATTAATAATTGGCTCAAATTAACAATTGACTCAAAAGTTGTGCGAAAAAATGCCGTGTGTAATAAAAGCATTACACTTTAAAAACATTACTCACTCGAAAGCCTCAATAAAATTTTGAAAAATAATTATTTGTTAAAAAAATCTGCAGCGACTCCACTCGACTTTCCGAACATTTAGTAATCAACGTTTTGTTTAAATAAATTTAAGTCAGAGAAGTCTGTAAATAAAGAAAAGGAAAATTACAATAGGATATTTGAGCATTTTTCTCTAAATTGTGTGTCGTAAAATGACTGTTATGTACCTGAATTTATTTGTGAATTCCTAGAAAATAACTGTAAATGGTATCCACGCAATACTAAATATTTATCAGATTTTTTATGTTTTAAACAATTTAAACATACTAAAGGGAATTTTAAATAATTTTTGTTTATATAGCGCAATGTTTAAGAATTCTACTTAGCATCACTGAAAAAAAAAAAAAATAATAATAATAATAATAATAAAAATAAAAAATAATATCCGCTTTGTTCTTGATATAGTTTCTTGAAATTTCGTCACAAAATTAAGAGGGAAACAAACATCGCTGCAAATAGAAAATTAAATAAAAATTAGAACCATTTTGAAAAGAAAGCGGAAATCCTTACGTGAAATATGAGAAATTCTTCAAGGAATCAAGAAAATTATTGACAAACAGACCAAGTACGAACAAATAAAGGTTTTCTGAGACCAAGACGACATACTAATGCAGAAGTGAAAAGTAAAAGCAAATCCATCTACAAGTGCAGTAAAAATATCTCAAAAGATCTTGAAAATATCAGGAATGACTGCATACGCAATTACTAGAAGAGAGATTTTTAATGAACAATGGGTTACAGGGTAGTATACACCACATAATATAATAAAATTAACTACACTTAACGAAATTGTATCCCCTATTTGATTAGACAGTACAATGTTGTTAAAAGGGAAATTTAATACATTGTGCGAAGAATGGACATATTCTTGTACATAATCTTTTAAACGTCAATGAAAGGAAATTGTAAGCAACGTCGTTAAAAATATATATCAAACAATTACCTCCGAAAGACAAAGTAAAATTACTGTGTGTGAAATAATGACAACAACCTATTTTCAGTACATATTCAACCACAATATCATAAATTAGTGTCGTTTAATTTGAAATAATTTAACATTTTACTTCCATCAGTAACGCTCACAAACTGAAATGTAATCAAATTATTTTGTGTTCTCTATAACAATAATAAAAAGCCTTATTAAATCAATATATAACATAAATGAGTTTAGCCGTGCCGAAATTAAATCAGTATTATTAAAACGCGTATCAAACAACTAGCTCCACTAGCCATACATTTCAAATATGCTTGAAAAAAAGAGAGAGAGGAAAAAAAAAAAAAAAAAAAAAAAAAAAAGAAAAGAAAAAGGGTTTAAAAGAATAAAAGTGTAACCGAGGCCATGTGTCATAGTAAATTTCATATAGTAATCTTATTGTAATTGAAGCCTATTTACAAAAGCTAAAACCTCAGCAAGAGGGATAAGTAAACTTTTATTAGGGTAATTGAACTTGATACTCTTCATTTGGCAAAATACGACGAAAATACTGATTTTTGAATTTTTCTTCAAATATACCTTAACATCCCTGGTATATCCTAACAAAGTTTCGTCATATCATGAGACGTGGCAGTGTCTCCATGACGCAGCAAAGCTCAAACGAAACTTAGCAGTGACACAATATATATACAGCTAACTTAACATAAAGGAATTTGAAAACGCCGACATTTAATATCTCAAGAAATAGGAGATATTTTGATCTGATGTTTTCAGAATAATCTTTTATCTTCTGCCTAATGTTATCCTGAAAGTTTTACACTTCAACATTCAGTATATTTTGAGATCTGGAATTGCAATTTAAGACTTGAAAGGGAAAATGTGTAGTGGAGTAACTTTTTTTTCTCGAAAACGGCTCGGGAAATTATTTTAAAATTCATATATGATATTAATTTCTTTTGTCTGAGAAGCATGACGTGCTCCGTTTTTCCCAAAAAATTCTTGTTTTTTATATATTTCACTTTAAAAAGAGAATTACCTCTCGTATTATCACTCTTCGCATAGCTCAAAAAAAAAAAAAGATAATAATAATAATAATAATAATAATGTAATCCGGTTTGGAATGTTCGCGGACGCATACAGACTTCGCTTCCATTTGAAATATTCAATCTCAAATAGGTAATTTGGTACCATCTATCGGCATTTAGTGTCCAAAATAAACTTGCAGTAATAAAATATTTTTCTTTCTTTAATATATATATTAAATGAGTTACTTATTTAGGTATTTGTATTTTATATAATATTTGTTTATCAAAAATATTCGTTCAATTCACATTGTTTTCAACTTGATACGTTGTTAACTTTCAAAATTGGTTTTATTTTAAAAAGTGATTGCAACAACAAAAACATTTTTCTTTACTTCCATAAAAATGATAGATAATATCATAATCATATGCAAATATTTGTATATATTTTTTAAAACTTATTGATAAATCATTTAAACTATGGATTGAAAAATTCCTGAAAGAAAAAAAAAAAAAAAGAAGAAGAATTAATTGATTAATTTGCTTATTAAATTTCTAGTATTTATATATAATATATATAGGGGAGACCCGTGTACCTAGGGTCATCATGTACCTAGAACCACCCCTCTTCATTTGAATAATATTTAATTTTAAGTTTTAATGCTCAATTGGGCGAGTAACAACACCAGTTGCTACTTTTACAACTACTTTGGAACATTTGAGGAGAAGGTTCTGACAAGTTACATGTAGAAAACGAATTTACATGGCTTGAAGTAAAATTTTGCTGCTCATCTCTTTTGCTATTTTACAAAGGCAAGTCAAATATTTTTCTTTCATTTTTAGTGTATAATGTTGCTTGTTATATTGAGTAATAAATGAGATATTTAATTAGTCCTCTCTGCATGTGGATTTTTTAGTGGAAGGCATTTTGTATGAAGTTACCAATACTTGTACCTAGGGCCACATAGTTGCCTTGTACCTAGGGTCAGTGTGTTTGGACTTTTCAACACTTTCGCGAGCGCATGTTTTTGTCTTTTTGAGAGTAAGGTCCGCCTGTGGGCGTTTTTCTCATAAGTTACAATTTTTCAAAACAAAATTTTCCGTATTCACATTTATATTACAAATGAATATGCATTATAATCATACTCTCTTAAATCAAAGTATTTGCATACATAGTATACTGATTGTACAAATATGAATTATTGTGTATATTTTTTTTAAACAAATAATATACAAATTGCAAAAGAAACGCCCACTGGTGGAGTTTCATATTTTCAAATGACGTGAATCTACGTCAGCTGTCGCAAAAGTGTTAAGAAACACAGTATAGCCTATAGTAATTGGATGCTGGAAAACTCCGGTAAACCAATCGTTGCTGAAAATGTTGGCAAGTCCTGTAAACATTTTATCAGGCTTTTGTGTATCCGGCATATGGCCAATGAATCAAAACACATTCACTAAGGATGAATATTTAAGTTCAAATGTGACTGAAAGACAAAATTCCTCCATTAAGGAAAAAAAAAAAAAAGATTTTCCAGGAAGAAAGTGAACCAACGATGATAGAACTGGATGCCTCTGTTTAGTGTCCTGTTGAAATTTCGAAACCTTCAGCATCTAACATCTTTTCGCGTGTCTTGCTTTAACAGGTATGAACCTAAGCAAAACTTTTACCTAAAGGATAACGTCCCACATCAAAGAAAAGATGTGACCGAAAACCAGAGAGATCTAGAAATCCAAAAGACACTCCAAAAAAAAAAAAAAAAAAAAAAAAAAAGAAATTGGAAAAAAAAAAAAAAAAAATACGTTCTGTTAGAATATCCCAAAGAGAAAAAAAAAAGAGAAGAAATTCGTGTTTCAAATTAAGGCAACAACATGATAATTATTATATGATAAATAAATATATTACTTGATATTGTTTCTTTTATAAAATATATGCTTATATGTTTTTTTTCTATTCACTACAAAGTGAAATATAAATTTGAGAGAATGGCCCTAGGTACAATGAGGTCTGGCCCCAGGTACAATGAGGGTGTTGTACCTAGGGCCACGAGTGAAGTTTTTTTTTTAAACCTTCTATTTGTCGGAATTTATTTTTTTAGGTATTTATAAATTGCAATTGGTTGTACTTAGTCCTAAAGATATGCACATATCAGTTTGATAATTTTAAATAGGTCAAGGGCTCTCTTTTTGGGCATTGAAAAAAAGCGGCCCTAGGTACACGGGTCTCCCCTATATATAAGATAAAATTTAAATATAGGAGGGAGTAAAACTTGAATTATTAATTAAATATAACTAGAACAAAGTTTTTTTTATAAACCAATGCGCAAAAGCAGCAAAAGGAAATATAAAACTATATTAAATAAGCAAAATAATAAAGACCAGATGAAAATCTAATCCTAAAACACATGAGGGCCTTCATCAGGGGAGCTCCCCCATGTAGGGAAAGGAATATGAGAAGTTTCTGACGAAACGCTGGTAATTTAACCAAAAAACACATTTCTAGCCCCCAACTTCTCACAGATGGAAGCAAGACCATACAGCAAACGAATTTTAATTAATACATAGCATAAAAAGCAATTAAATTCAGAAATAAAGCACAAAATACAATACATCAATATAAAATACAAGAATAAAAATAATACAAGAATATATAAATACATACATGGACAAACTGGAATAGTCAGAATATGGAAAATTGAAAACCACCCCCCTTTATAAACACAGAACCCTTTTCAGCTAGTAGGTCCACTTACCAGCACTTAAATGTCGCCCAAAATGGAACAACAAACCTTAAGTGGGATTGTCATTAAGAAAACTGAAATGTTTATTGATTAAAATAACAGGGTGGCGGTTAACAGTTAGTATGTTTTTGAGATTTTTCATAGCCAGATTCAGGTCTAAATTGTTATTGCAAATCAATCTACTAGCTGAAAACGGTTCTGTGTTTATAAAGGCGGTTGGTTTTCAATTTTCCATATTCTGACTATTCCAGTTTGTCCATGTATGTATTTATATATTCTTGTATTATTTTTTATTCTTGTATTTTATATTGATGTATTATATTTTGTGCTTTATTTCTGAATTTAATTGCTTTTTATGCTATGTATTAATTAAAATTCGTTTGCTGTATGGTCTTGCTTCCCTCTGTGAGAAGTTGGGGGCTAAAAACGTGTTTTTTCGTTAAATTACCAGCGTTTCGTCAGAAACTTCTCATATTCCTTTCCCTACAGGGGGGAGCTCCCCTGATGAAGGCCCTCATGTGTTTTGGGATTAAATGTTCATCTGGTCTTGCTTATTTTGCTTATTTAATATATACATATTACAAAATGTTAAGCTGTAGAAAATTTTGAATAGATTAAGATTTTTTTAAAAGTTAAATTCCTATAATATAGTATATAAATGAAATATTTTACAAAGATTATGATAATTAAAGTATAACAAATCCAAATCTAAAATTTCATATTTTCTGTTATTTTTTTTTTTATTTATTTTATAAAATAATACTAGCAGGCTTCGCCCGCTTCGCTGGTCACTATTTTTAAATGAATCACTATAGTTAATGAATTCTCAAAATTGCATCAATTTTTATCATGCGAAAAAAAAAGAGAAAAAAAAAATGTGATTGGAAAAAATGTCGCAACGGGTCCCCAATGCCCTTGGCAGCGCAGGTAATTGTGCGCCTCGCGCGCGCATTTATCTTCAACACTCTTAATGAATCACTATATTATCGTAAATGAAAAACATAAAAAAAAAAAAAAAATATCCCTTTAGTGGAATAATCGGTTCGGGTCACCACTGCCTGCGGCAGCGCATATAGGTGCGCAAGGCTCGCATGTTCCTTCACCTACCGTTCCCGCCCCTCCTAATTATTTTAGACTTTAAAAAATACTCGCACTCGTTCTCTCTGGCTTTTAAACCTAATAATACTAATTTCCAAAATTTTATCTGAATTTCTTTATTTTTACTCCTGCGCCCTATCCCTTCCCGCCCTTCGTAGTAATTCTGTACTTTCGAAAATATCCGCAATCGATTTATAGGGCCTCAAAACCTAACAACACTAATTTTCAGTGCTCTAACTCTTATTTATATATTTTTGCCCTTTCACCTCCCCTTCCCGTCTATCCTAATAATTTTACAAATTCGAAAATATACGCAATCTATTTGTAGGTATCAAAAACCTCCATGTACCAATTTAATAACTTTACAAATTCGAAAATATCCGCAATCGATTTGTAAGTATCAAAAACCTCTATGTACCAATTTTGAACAGTCTAACTCTATTTTTATTTTTTATTTTTGCCCCTCCGCCCCCCCCCCCTCCCCCCCACACACCTTTCTGACCCTCCTAATAACTTTACACTTTCAAAAATATCCTCATTTGACTTGCAGGTCTCTAAAATCTATCTGAACCAATTTTGAACGGTCTAACTATATTTCTATTTTTTTACCCCATAGCCCCTCTTTCCCGCCCCACCTTTGACGAATATCTAAAATTAAAGAAATTAACTTTTATGTATTTATGGGAGCTATATTTTAGAGCAAAAATATCTTGCACATATATTTTTTTTCTGTTTGCAATATAAAGGATTATTTCAAATCACGTTTTGCCCCCTCTCCTTTCCTCTTGGGGGCTGAATTTCGAAAATTCCAGAAATTAGTTTTTAGGTATTTCTATTAGCTATATATTAGAGCAAAAATTTCACATATCTGTTTTTCTGTTTCAGATATATAAGAGTATGTGAAACCACGTTTTGTGCATGTGAAATCACGTTTAGCCCCCTTTCCCCCCTTGGGGACCGAACTTCTAAAATTCCAGAAATGGGTTTTTAGATAATTAATTTAACTATATTTTAAAGCAAAATTTTACGGATATCTGTTTTTTTTCTTTGAGATATGAAGATTTTTGTGAAATCACATTTTGCCCCCTATACCCCCTTGGGTGGCGAATTTCGCAAAATCGCTTCTTAGGGGGTGCTTACACTATATGTTCTATAATCTGACCCAGTTTCGAGTCAGTGGCTACAGTAGATTTTGCTGTGCGTTGATGAGTCAGTGAGTGAGTGAGTGGAAGTACTCTTTTATATGTATAGATTGTAAAAAAAAAAAAAAAAAAAAAAAAAAAAAGGCTAGGTTACCAAACACTTAAATGCATTGGAAAAACTCTGAAAACAGAATTAAAATTAATAAAATAAGTAATAAAATAAAGTAAAAGACATTTTTATTTGACTTTAATTTAAACACATAATATATTTTAAAAAATATTAATTAATTAATTATTTTTTTCGCATTATACTTTATTTTACGAAATAATATATTTCTGCAAAGCATATTGATAAAATAATTAAGAATTATACAGTCTATTATTTTAAAAATTATTTTGTTCATTAAATCTCTAGTAATAAACAATACTACTTAACTATTTACCAGTATAAAAGTTTCACATTTTAAAGATTTTTCTATTTTTATTTATTTTCCTCTTTTAAATCAAATCTATACCTAAAAAATAATAATTATTTCTTTCTTTCTTTCTTAAATTTAACAGTAGGGAGGAGGCATAAATATAATAATAAAAGTTACTCTAGAAAAAAAAAAAAAAAAAAAAAAAAAAAAAAAAATCCAGGGGGGGGGGGGGGGGGGCACAAGGAGTCAGACATGGGGAAATTTTAATTTTGTATATGTGAAAATTGAGGGGAGTGGGGGAATCTTCTCTTACTTTGATGGAAAGACGTTTTCAAAACAATATTTTAACAAAAAATGTTTTTCTCTATAATTATTCATTAGGAAAATATGAAAAAAAAATTTTCGTTTAAAGTCTTCCCCCTGTGTCTCGAGAACAACTTGGAAATTCTCAAAACTGTAAAAAAAAAAAAGGGGGGGGGGCTTAATTAGTTTGATAGACCATTGTTTTGTTTTGAGATTCGAACTGTAAAAACAGGGGGCAGCGAAAGGCGCATCTTTGAAATTTTAAACAAATGTAGTTTTTTTTTTAAGGTTGTCGGAAATGTCTTCTATAAACAATTTCTTTTTTATTATGTTTTGTTTGCCATTTTTTAAATTAATTAATTACTTAATTTATTTATTTTTTCCTTAAATATACTGAAAATAGTCTCCATTATGTTCCTACTTCAGGATTACGTTGTTTGATCTCGTTTAATTTATAGAAAAGAAAAAAAAAAAAAAAAAAAATTGAAGCTGTATTGAAATAGGGGGAACCTTAGAAAGCAAACATTAAAATTTCAAATAAGAGGGGAATTATGGGAATTCAGAGCTCATTTAAAGTTCTTACTTACAGAATCATATTTAATTTGCACGATTTTTGCAATTTTCAAAAATTCCGATGCGTTTCCGATAGATTTTGTTAGGAAGATGGGACTTTTAGAAAGAAAAAAAAAAAAAAAAAAAAAAACATTTATAAGCTCCTTAAAAATGCCCCACCAGCAGCCAAGCGGTTCTGCGCTCAAAGCTGGTGGATGAGAAATGCCGGATTCGATCCCATCGCTCATTTTTTGACCTAGCCGTTCCTTCCGTGTTTTTCTCCGAAACTCGCTTAAATGCGGGCTTCGACCCCTTAGAAAGACCTCAAGGAGGCCATTCTACCTATAGGCCTAAGAACCTAGCGTAGTCAGTTGGCCTTAAAATCTACTACCAACCAACCTGAAAAAAAAAGTATCGCTGGAAATATTTTAAGTGATTGTATCTAGAAGATTACTCAAAAGGCTAAAAAATTCTTATCACTTAAAATTTTAAAGTTAGATCTCTTAGTACACTTTTTACCCCGCAACCCAATTTTAGAAAATGAGGCAATGTCTAAAATCCCTTCACTACGTTTTAGAAAATTTTCAGGAGTTCTAGCGTGATTCCGAAATACTAGGAAGAATGTGGTAAATGTGGTAACTATGTACAGTATATTTAACCAGATAGAATAAAACTAGATTCAACGAAACATTTTCTAAAAAACGTTTTCCCGATTGAAATTTCAAAGTGGTCTAAGTGGTTGCCTCCCTCCAATTTTCCCCAGCAGAATTAATTTTAAACCAACAATACCTCCTTCAAATTGATTAAGTATCTTTTTTAGAATTATCAGAGTTTCCAAAGAGAGGATCTCAACCTCACTCCCATGGTGTTAAGTACTTTGGAAAACTACTGTCAAATCCTTACAACATTTTACTTTATACATCTCCAATAAAAAAATAAAAAAATATTAATCTTTTGTTCAATCGATTGACCATTTAAAAACTTGTGTTTAATTTTTTTTCTTATCTATGCGGTGAATGGAACTCTTTAGAAACTTATTCATAACACTTTTTTGGTACAAAACCTTTCGTGCACAAATTGTATTTTAAACATTTATTTTAAATGTTCTGTTGAACTATTTAAGAAATACCTGAACCGTTGAACTAAAGAAATTGAATATTAAATAATAAAAAAAAATCTGTCTTTTTTTTTTTTTTTTTTTTTTTTTTTTGAATTTGTAGAAATTGTTTATCATTTTTAAAATGTACTATATTATGCCTTTGCAATGTTGCGTGTTTCCATCCCACAACATATATTCGTTCTCAAAGTTTTTTATTTATCACTTTTCATAAAATTCTAAAATTTCATTTAGTTTGTTATATTTTGTTAGAGGTGAAATTTAATGTGGTATGACCTATAAAACTGCACTTTTTATCAATGTTATAAACTCATTGCCACGCTCCTTTAATTTTACATTTTAATCATTAACCCCTGAAAAGTAATGATATCAATACAAAAAACCCTTAACGGGTTAAAAGTTTGTGACGCAGCACTGTACTTTATGGCTATAAGAATTAGAAATACTTGGCTTAAAAATAATGATATCAAATTTTCAGCGACGCTTTGCTATTAAAAACACACAGATTTTCATATTTGAATTTGCTTTATTCTTCTATTTATTACTTTCTTCTATATGTAATATAGAGAAAGTATTGGATTCGCGAAAATTTTCGACCTCCGTTTTTTGATGGATTTACATGTTTTGGGATGTCTAGATTACGAATTAATAGTTTTTAGAAAATGTCTGTCTGTCTGTCTGTCTGTCTGTATCATTTTTTTGTGGACGCTGTATCTCACGAACCAATGAATGAAATTTAACCAAACTTGGTATTTAGTTGCACCCTGACATAAACTGGTGCTGATTAGATTTTGGGATCAATAGCTCAACAGGTGGTGTTGTGATCGCATTTTATGCAAATTTTTAACATGGCAGCATAGGACAAAATTCCGTATAAATGGGCATAATGAGAGTTATTTTACACTTGTGATTGTAAAATTAATATGAATTATTGATAATAGTAGTAGTTAACCCGTTAGTAGTCGCTAGTTGGTCAATTTGCCGCCCATCCTTCAGTGTTGCCAATTTTTACTTTCTTCTATATGTAATATAGAGAAAGTATTGGATTCGCGAAAATTTTCGACCTCCGTTTTTTGACGGATCTACACGTTTTGGGATGTCCTGAACACGAATTGATAGTTTTTAGAAAATGTCTGTCTGTGCGTCTGTCTGTCTGTCTGTCTGTCTGTCTGTCTGTATCATTTTTTTGTGGACGCTGTATCTCACGAACCAATGAATGAAATTTAACCAAACTTGGTATTGAGTTGCACCCTGACATGAACTGGTGCCCATTAGATTTGGGGATCAATAGCTCAACAGGTGGCGCTGTGATCGCATTTTATGAAAATTTTTAACATGGCAGCATAGGACAAAATTCTGTATAAATGGGCATTCTGTATAATTTTTGTGCATGTGGGGGGGACCGGGTGGAGGGGAAAAGTACCCCCCGGGGGGGTTAAATTTTGAAGATGGGTATCATTCGAAAGATCTCGTCAATACCTTTAAAACGAATGGTTGAACCATAAATCTGTGATAATTTAAAACAAAGTTATCGATTTTTTTTACTTTTAACAAAAAAAAAAAAAAAAAAAAATCGCATTTTTTTTTTTTTTTTTTTTTTTTTAACGAAATTTTACCAAACTTGGTATTTAGTTGGTCCCCGACATAAACTGGTGCTGATTATATTTGGGGATCAATAGCTCAACAGGAGGCGCTGTGATAGCATTTTATCTAAATTTTTAACATGGCAGAATAGGACAAAAATTCGTATAAATGTGCGTAATAAGAGTTATTTTACACTTGTGATTGTAAAATTAATATGAATTATTGATAATAGTAGTACGTAACTAGGAAAAAAATTTTGTGCATGGGAGGGCATCGCTTCCCCCCCCTGGGGGGAAGTACCCTCCCCGTGGGGGTAAACTTTGAAGATGGGTATCATTCGAAAGATCTCGTCAATACCTTTAAAACGAAACGTTGAACTATAAATCTGTGATAATTTAAAACAAAGTTATCGATTTTTTTTTACTTTTAACCAAAAAAAAAAAAAAAAAAAAAACTTAGAAAAAAAAATATTCGCTTTTTTTTTTTTTTTTAAATATTGTTAGTGATTGAATATGTATTAATTTTTACAAAAAAAAAAAAAAAAAAAACTTAGAAAAAAAAAATCTTTTTTTTTTTCCTTTTTTTAAAATATTGTTACTGATTGAATATGTATAGGAAAATATAGAAGAAAGTCTTGTGGTGGCCACAACATGCTAGTTTTTATTCGATAGCCACCAAAATTTTTTAGAAGTGTCATTTGCTATACATAAAAGGCGATTAAAATCGAAGAAACGTCGATCACATCACTTCTTAAAATTATTGGTGACAGTTAAATAAAAAGGGCGCAATCTGTAATAGGTGGCGCTGTCTATAGCGACTACTTACGGGTTAACTAGGAAAAAAATTTTGTGCATGTGGGGGCATCGGCTCCCCCCCCCTGGGGGGGAAGTACCCCCCGGGGAAGTAAATTTTCAAAATGGGTATCTTTCGAAAGGTCTCGTTGATAATAGTAGTAGTTAACTAGGAAAAAAATTTTGTGCATGTGGGGGCATCGGTTCCCCCCCCCTGGGGGAGAAGTACCCCCCCCGGGGAAGTAAATTTTCAAGATGGGTATCTTTCGAAAGGTCTCGTTGATAATAGTAATAGTTAACTGGGAAAAAATTTTTGTGCATGTGGGGGGGACCGGGTGGAGGGGGGGAGTGCCCACCCGGGGGGGCAAAGTTTCAAGATGGGTATCTTTCGAAAGGTCTCGTCAATACCTTTAAAACGAATGGTTGAACCATAAATCTGTGATAATTTAAAACAAAGTTATCTATTTTTTTTACTTTTAACGAAAACAAACAGAAAAAAAATCTTTTTTTTTTTTTTTTAAACGAAATTTTACCAAACTTGGTATTTAGTTGGTCCCCGACATAAACTGGTGCTGATTATATTTGGGGATCAATAGCTCAACAGGTGGCGCTGTGATAGCATTTTATCTAAATTTTTAACATGGCAGTATAGGACAAAAATTCGTATAAATGTGCATAATAAGAGTTATTTTAAACTTGTGATTGTAAAATTAATATGAATTATTGATAATAGTAGTATGTAACTAAGAAAAAAAATTTTGTGCATGGGGGGGCATCGCTTCCCCCTCTGGGGGGGGGAATTTTCAAGATGGGTATCTTTCGAAAGATCTCGTCAGTACTTTTAAAACGAATGGTTGAACTATAAATCTGTGATAATTTAAAACAAAGTTATCGATTTTTTTTACTTTTAACCAAAAAAAAAAAATCGTATTATTATTATTTTTTTTTTTTTTTTAATATTGTTACTCATTGAATATGTATATAGGAAAATATAGAAGAAAGTCTTGTGGTGGCCACAACATACTAGTTTTTACAGTGTAAACATTATTTTCAACTTAAAATAATATATAACATTTTCTCACTGACACCTTTTCCTTCAAATCTCTTATAAATGTGTTTTAAAAGAAATTATATGAAATTCCAGCAACGCAGTGATGTTACACAAAATGATTTGTTTTTAAATTACACTGCAATTATTTTGTTTTACATATCAAAGTATATTTGCTCACTGAGACATTGCTTTTAATTTTGAAATACGCCGTCAAATATATCACTTTCATTAAGTTTATATTATGTACTAAAATGTATTTATTTCAATGTATTATTTTATCTTTTGCGTCACGCTATCCAAAACTGTAAGTAAAAATTATGAAATGTTTATTTTGTGCCATCTTATCCAAATTATTTGAAAACGCATGCAAATAGATAGTGTGCTGCAAAGAAAACATTTGTGAAATTTGTAGTTTTAGTTTTGGATGGCGGGCACCACCGCCACTTTAGAATGTAGAAAAAGAGGGGAAAAAAAGCTAAAAACCCCATAGGAATAGCATGGGAAGAAAAGCAAAAAAAAACTCACAATGTCAAGTGTGTTAAAAAAAAAAAAAAAAAAAAAAAAAAAAAAAACAGGCTCACACCGGAAGTAATAAGGGGACAAAATTGACTAGAAAAACACATTGAACAGCGGGAACCGGGCGGGCTGGGGCATGGGTCCTATCGTCCAGGATTAACACGACTCGACTTATACTAGGCGAGTCGTAGTAATCCTGGACGATAGGACCCATGCCCCAGCCCGCCCGGTTCCACCGCCACTTTAGAATGTAGGAAAAGAGGGGGGAAAAGACTAAAAACCCCATAGGAATAGCATGGGAAGAAAAGCGAAAAAACTCACAATGCTCCCACCGCCACTTTAGAATGTAGAAAAAGAGGAGAAAAAAGGCTAAAACCCCCATAGGAATAGCATGGGAAGGAAAGCAAAAAAACTCACAATGTCAAGTGTGTTAAAAAAAAAAAAAAAAAAAAAAAAAAAAACAAGTTTCACACCGGAAATAATAAGGGGACAAAGTTGACTAGAAAAATACATTGAACAGCGGGAACCGGGCGGGCTGGGGCATGGGTCCTATCGTCCAGGATTAATACGACTCGCCTAGTATCTATATCTATATATATATAAGAAGAAAGCATTGAATTCATGAAAATTTTCGAATTCCAGTTTTTGATGGATTTACACGTTTTGAGATGTCCTGAACACGAATTGACTACTTTTAGAAAATGTCTGTGTGTCTGTTTGTGTGTGTGTACCACAAATTTTGTGGACGCTGTATCTCACGAACCAATAAACGAAATTTAACCCAACTTGGTATTTACTTGGGCTCAACTTTAATTGGTTCTGATTAGGTTTGCGGATCCATCGCTCAACAGCGCTGTGATCCCATTTTTTCTAAATTTTTAACATGGTAGTATAGGACAAATTTTCGTATAAATGTACTTAATGCGAGTTGTTTTTAACGTGTGACTGTAAAATTAATGTAAATTATTGATAATAGCAATAGTAAACTAGGGAATAAATGTTGTCCATGTAGGAGCATCGCCTCCCCCCCACACCGTACTCCTCAAGGGGATAAATTTTCAATATGGGTATATTTCGAAAGAACTCATAAATACCTTTAAAACAAATGGATGAACCATAGATCTGTGATAATTTAAAACAAAGTTATCGTTTTTTTCTTTTTAAGGGTTTAAAAAAAAAAAAAAAAAAAAAAAAAAAGGGTCGCATTTTTTCTTATTTAGGCCCTTGACTTTCTTTCGGCATTTAGAGCTATAACACTGCGAGATAAAAATCGTCTGCATTTGTCATGGAAAATACTTTAATAAATAATAATTTAATAAATCAGTTTTACTGCCTGAATTTGTTTACAACTATATAGAAGAAAGTATTGTGGTAGCCACAATATACTAGTTTTACACAGAAACGTACAAAAAACATATTTTTCTTTAAACCTTGCAAGAAATTAAAAATGAAGTTTAAATGAAAAATCAACTTAAAGATAACAATAAAACATTGACGAGCCTAGAATAAAACTGACACTCAGTAGAATAAATTGCGAGAGAGAGATGTGACGTTTTTGTGCATGGCGGGGAACTTCATACACATTTTTCGTTTATATAAGCTCAAAATTGCAATTTTTAGACTTGTGTCGCTTTTATAGCCTGGGTGCAATATGTATCATCATTTTGTTTTTCTCCCAAACTAATTATCTTTTTAGAAATCTGATCCTTAAAGTTATAGAGGATATTTCAAGGAAGACTAGAATTTTTTTTTTTTTTTTTTTTTTTTTTACAAAATTTAGAAATTGTAGGAGAAAATAGGGTTTAAAAATTCTCTACATTTTTATAAAAATTAAATTTCTCTAATCGTATCAGTAAAATTGGAGAAATCCTTTTCCTTAGTAATATTAAAACTATACTTACGATAACTGATGTTTTTAAATTCTAGAAAGCAAGCTTTCAGGGGAAGTAATAACATTTTTGAGGGATGCAAACAACTGTCATCATCTGATTTCAAGAAAAAGGTTGAATATGTTACGTAGACTGTCTTTGTGATAGGAATAGTCTGCCTGTAGATTTTATGTGGGAGGATACAAATGCTTTTTTTCCGTCATTTTTAATACCATTTTTAACACTTTCCAACAAGGTTGAAAAGTGTTTATGCATTGGGTTTGTCTGTCTGTCTGTCTGTCCGTCCGCGCTCTAACTTCCGTAAATATTTATGGAATTTCTTGAAACTGATATATGTTATTCAAGTTCACTATCGGATGTTCCCTATTGAAAATGGAGTTTATACCTCTACTGGTTTGTGTACAGGGACCCCCGAAAATATATCAAAGCATTGTGTTCTATGAGAGAAATTTCTATAAACCATATTTTAATACCCTAACTGTACAAAAATCTTAATGAAATTGAAATATGTTATACAAGTTCACTATCGGATGTTCCCTATTGAAAATGGAGTTTATACCTCTACTAGTTTGTGTACAGGGACCCCCGAAAATATTTCAAAACATTGTGTTCTATGAGAGGCATTTCTATAAACCATATTTTCATACCCTTACTGCACAAAAATCTTAATGAAACGGAAATATGATATACAAGTTCACTATCGGATGTTCCCTGTTGAAAATGGAGTTTATACCTCTACTGATTTGTGTACAGGGACCCCCTAAAATATTTTAAAGCATTGTGTTCTATGAGAGGCATTTCTATAAACCATATTTCCATACCCTTACCGTACACAAATCTTAATGAAATTGAAATATGTTATTCAAGTTCACTATCGGATGTTTCCCGTATAAAATGGAGCAAATACCACCACTACAGGGGCACACAAAAGTATTCCAAAGCATTGCGTTTTATGAGAGATATTTCTATAAACTAAATTTTAATAACATTACTTTGCCCGAAGTTTTATGAAATTGAAATGTGTTATTTATAAGCACAAAAGAAAATGCTTTGCATAGAATATAGCATGATTAGCATTAGATTTACAGGGTGACACAAAAATATACAGTTATATAAAGAGCTATTAATAAATATTTGCTAAAAGTGTACTTTCGTTTAAATTAAGCGTTTTTAACCATTTCTAACATTTTTAACACTTCCCAACAAGGTTGAAAAGTGTAATGATTTCGGTTTGTCTGTCTGTCTGTCCGTCTGTCTGTCTCTCTGCGCTCTAATTCCCGTAAATATTTGTGGAATTTCTTGAAACTCATATATGTTATTGAAGTTCACTATCGGATGTTCCCTATTGAAAATGGAATGGATACCTCTTCTGGTTTGTGTACAGGGACACCCAAAAGTATTCGAAAGCTTTGTGTTCTATGAGAGGAGTTTCTATAAATCATATTTTAATACCTTTAATGTATAGAAACTTTAATGAAATTTTAATATGTTATTCAATTTCCTATCGGATGTTTCATATGTAAAATAGAGTACATTTCTAACTGGTTTGTGTACAGGGGCCTTTGAAAGTACTCCAAAGCATTGTGTTGTATAAGAGTTATTTTTATAAACCAAATTTTAATAATTTTATTTCCCACAAAGCTTAATGCAATTGAAATATATTATTCGTATGCACAAAATAAAGTGCCTTCTATGTAATATAGTATGGCTAGCATTAGATTTACAGGGCCACACAAAAATAATCAGTTACATTAAGAGGTATTAATAAAAGTTTTCTGGAATTGCACTTTTGTTTACATGAGCGTTTTAACACTTTCTTATAATTTTAGTGGGAATATGATTTCAATTTGTGCATCTGTCTGTCCGATTGTCTACCTTTCTATATGTTTGTCTCCGGCTACTATCATTCGTGAATATTTTGAGAATTTTTTTAAAATGATACACTCAAGTTTCCTATGGAATGTTCCCTATTTAAAATGTCATTAATAGGTCCTGTACAACTAGTTTGTTTACAGGGACAACAACAAAAACAATAAAAGAAAAAGCCAATGTATTACGTTTTAGGACAGAATTTTTTAAAAGTTATATTTAAAAAACATTCTACTACAAAAATCTTAAGAACATCGACATGTATTATTAATATTCTAAAATATTGTTTTGTATAGAATATGATATGATTAACTTTCAGATTTACAGGGCTACAGTAAGATATTCAGGGATTTGAAAAGCTGTAATTATAATCTAAAGGCTGCATTTTCTTTTGCGTTAAGCCTTTTTAACACTTTCCAAAATGCCTAAGAGTAATTTTAAAATTAATTAGTCTATCTGTATGTTTTTCAGTCCTTCTGTCTGTTGTGCGATAACGTAGGCAAAGAACATTAATAGTTATTCGATACAACTATTGTGTACAGTTGGAAAGTGTTGCTAATCAATGCGTACTGCATGATTTTTCTTTCTTGTTTAATAATTTCTCTTAAAACTTTTAGAAGACTTCTTTAGAAAAATAGGTACCTAAGTTATATATTATTATACACGTACACTCCTTCTCATAATTATAAGGACACCCGCTTTTCTATATTAACTAAATACTGAACACTCTTATTTAAACAAATATATTTTTTATTAATTTGAATTTCATTAATAGACGATATTTAAAAAGTTTTATCGCTTTTCTATCTTAAAAAACTTTAAATACGGTCAAAAGAAGGATTTTTCAGGTGTTCATAATTATAAGGACAGTTCGAATCTTTGTAATTTTTTTTCAGTTATTCTTTAAATTGATATTTTTTGGGGTCTCTTTTTAGGTTGAAACATTCAGACATTCTCTCTGGTATATATATATATATATTTATCTTTTCTTTAATATTCAGTTTCAATACCATTTCATACAGCATAGATGATATTCTGAATACATTTAAACTATTTAAAATTGCTTTCCACTTGATTGCACTTTTCTAATATGATAAGTTAAGGTTTTTTCAACTTTTAGACCACGGGAAAGGCAACAATACAGAAGTTTCTTTCTTCAAACTATTTCCTATTGCTCTAGAAGTAGAACAAAAATGTAAGTCTTGTTGAAAAAAATATTATTATCCCCCAAAATCTAACAAAAATCTGAGAATTCCAAGTTTAAAATTTGCGGATATTCTCTTGATGTTCATAGTAATAGAAAAAATTACTAAATTCATTTTGCCTTCAGTAGAAACAGCTTCCCAGAGCACCATAGATCCACCTTTAAAATGCCCGATTCATATATGCCTTTAAAAAAATCTGCTCTGTCTTTCGCTATCTTCAGATCGTGCCACTAACTAATAAAACCATTTGATTAATCAAGAATAAAATGTTTTTCATCCGAAAATGCAACATTTTACCATTGAATATTGTCTTTATTCAACTTTAACACAGACGTTCTTTCCCCCGTTAAATGCTTATTGATTATTACAGGTTTTTTATTCATTTTAACAAATCATTAATTATTTTAAACATGCATAAATGTGGACCCCAACCTTTCGTTAAAAATTACGAGCAAATTCAGCAGCAGTCATTATGAGTAGAACAGTAAGAGGAATTATGAGTCTTCGATCCCTGTAAAACAACTCTGATTTTGCATCAGATCCCTCTCCTATCGAGCCAGCTGTTCAACGTTTGATCACATTTCCTTCAGCAATTTTAGATCTTCGAATTTCATTAGAAATTCGGCGGATTGAAATTATCCTTCCACTTAAAAAACACATTTATCATACTGCACTATATGAACGTTCTTTTTTTTCGAGGAATTATCAGTAATGTCCGTCCAAGAAAAATTGAAGGCTTATATATGAATTAATCTAGCCCAGTAGTTAACAAATTCGCATGTCAACTGCAATTTATCCGCTAGTTAGTTAAATAAAACGAAAAAAATCTTGATTGTCCCTATAATTATGAACATCTAAAAACGTGTAGAAAAAAATATTTTGTATTATTTTTTATTAATTTTGTTTCATATTAAAAAAAAAAAATTATAGCAGTTTTGGTTTTTAGAATACTAGATATATTAAGTGCCCTTAGTATAATCTTGTTCACAATTATTTTTACATTAGCTATTTCAAAATATAAAGTGTCCTTATAAATATGAGAAGGAGTGTATAGCAGATTTGCCAAGTTTTATAATTTGTTCTGGAGTATTTTAAGTCACTTTTTCTTTTAATACATACAACTTTTTTTTTTTTTTTTTTTTTTTAAGTGTAATATATATATGTATTATTTTATCGTAGTTATAAATTGGAGAAGATTATTCTATAAGTAAAGAGGTGTGAAATAAAGGAGAGAAATTCTAAAAGTTGTCATTTCTGATCTAGAAAGTTTCGATATCATTTTCGAATAATACTTGAATGAGAATTCTCTAAATGAGTGCAAAGAAAACCAACACTAGCAATCTGCTGTTGAAAAAGTTCTTCCGAACCAATTTTCGCGTGAATGGAGTGACAAAGGACAAGCGTAATTACAACGATTCCTCTCAAAAGAAAGTGTCACACCGTTATTATCCGAAAGAAAGTAGAAACCTTCCATTCTGGCCTTGGTAGGGGCCGTTGGCACAGGGTAAGATCGCCTGAGGTCCTACCATCTCGAACAGCAATAACAAGAAGAGGATACAATAAGCGCCGTCTTCTCTTGTTTTGGCAACCTTTTCAGGCCGTTGTTCTAAGGCTCATCAACCTGATCAAGGAACGATTTCCCACGTTTCAAGGAATGGGAGGGAGCCTTCAAATTGGGATTACTTTTGGAATATTTTTTTTATATATATATATATTTATTCATTGTTTCAATAGAGAAATGTATGTTTATATAGGAGAAGAATCAAAATTCGAATTTGGAGGCGTGTAAAAAACTTTCAAGATAGTATTTCTTTAAGTAGAAAAATTTCCTAATTCCTAATTAAGAATTAGGTAATCAATGAAACATATTAAATTTAGACTTTATAAAAATAATAATAATAATGCTTTAAGACGAGCTAGTCTCCGTCTGTATAGCGGTTGAGATCTCCGACATAAATGTGGTGATTAATTAAAACTTATTATGTTTTTTTTTTTTTTTTTTTTTTTTTAGAATCCGACCACATGATTCCATTTTAAAAAATTGCGTTGTTCAAATACTAAAATATCTGCAATAACCCAATTTATTTTTAAATAACTTCCAAATCTATCAATCTTACTTATATATCAATTTATTATTATTATATCTTTATTCATTTATTCAATTATTATTTTATTTATTTTTTAACTTTTCAAATCTTATCCTTCAACCTAGAAAAACATTAATTAAATCTATACACATTTATCTAAAAAAAAAATTATAGACACAACATACAGTATTAATTATCAAATATACCATTTATTTATCAATTGGTAAAAAAAAGTGCTAGGATATATATATTATTACTCAATTTATATTTTATCAACTTAAAGAGATTGTTTGCCACAAAAATAAAATTGAATAGCCACTTACCCTTAAACGGATGTGGCACTTCCGGAAATTATTACAGTGAAACCTCTCAAGTTGGACGCCCCTATAAGTTGGACACTTTTTCTCGGAACGGAATGTATCCATAGGATTAACATTATGTCCAACCTCTATAAGTTGGACAACCCTTTAACTTGGAAGTTGGACAGTGAACTACTATCCTAAGTTGGACACTTTTACCCGATGAGACAGAAAAAAAAAAAAGAAATAAATCTTCCATTTTCTCACTCTTATTTTAGAAATTTTACTTATCCCTAGCAGAAAAAACTAAATATCTAAAAAAAAAAAAAAAAAAAAAAAAAAAAAATGTTTCTTGTCACAATATATTTACCTCTGTCTTATCTTATAAAAATACTCCTTTTCTTCAGTTGAAACATTTACAAATTACTGTAATTTAGTGAATAATGCAAGAATCTTTCGTTTTATTGAATTGCATGAATTATCCTTGCATTTTTTTTTTTTTTTTTGAAAATATTCCACAGAGAGCTTACAGGCATGTTTTGACTTAGACTGTTTAAAAATTGGCATTAGAAAATACATTTTGGTTGGTAGAGTTTAGGTTTAGTTAGTAGGTTTAGTTAGGTAGGTTTAGATGCATGTGCAAAATCTTTATTGTGAGAAGCTATATTGATTAAATTTTCTTGCATGTTAACTGGTAGGTAGCGCTATTATATAAAAAATTATAGAAGAAAGTCTTACAATGGCCACAACATAACAATTTAAATTTTAAATCGGCAAATTAAATATTTTTTGTATATAAGTCGTGGATACTTAATTATATTATATGTAGATGTGATTAAAAGTTAAAAAGCATGCATAGATACAGTTTAATTAAATCAAGAAAAGTAAGCACCCCTATAAGTTGGACACTTTTTCTTGGAACCGTAGGTGTCCAACTTAGAGAGGTTTTACTGTATTACTAGACAACTGCGTATAGTCCATAGTTTGTATTAGCACTGTCCACACACATAAAGAGTTCACATATGGAATTTACGAAGTCCACACCTAAGAAAATTGTTATGAAATATAATTATTACACACGAAGATCGTTGAGTCCGTATACGTTATTCAAGGAAATCTACACATATGAAGTTTGTTATAAAATTATTTTCTTTTGACAATATAATTATAACACACGAAGATCGTTGAGTGCATATACAATATTTATTTTGTTTGAAGAATCTAATTATAACACACGAAGATCGTTGAGACCACACATATAAAAAATTTTTAAAAGATGAAATTTTTTTTCGTTCATATAGCATACTTCATAAAATAAACTAATTCTTTGCTCCATTTCGAGGTATGAGGGATCATCCCGAAAATAGTCTCTTCGAATATATGAAGAATGTTAATATTATATTTCAAGGAGCATATTTATCAAAAGCAAATAACTATCAAATTCGTCTAAGATGAAATTTCATATTTCTTCTTCTTTTTTAACATTTTTCAAAACTGCTTAGCGAGAGAGATTCCGAGGAATTTTCTAATAATATTTTTGTCACATCAAAACATATCTGAGAGATTGTCTAACCATCATTTTTTTAGACTCATTGAGTGGGGCTGAACCTTTCTTTTTTATTTTTATTTATTTATTTTTATTGGTAGCTTGCTTCACCAATAGCTAAGAATCTCATTAGAAATTTCCCGCGCTCTTTTCTTTGAATTTTCTGTCCGCACCTCCAAGGTCCGCACGATGGTTTTACAGAATAACATCATTTCAATTTCTTCTCTTTAGAAACATCTGCTCTGTCCGTGGTGTGGTCCAAACCTCTTGTTTCTCCCTTTTTATTGTAGTGTTAGTTTTATTGCTTTATGGTTTAAAAGCGTCCATTTTCCCATCCACATAAAAAAATAACGGAAGGAAGAAAAGCTTTATCACAAACCCATCTCTTTTATTTATATATCTAAATAATTCTTTATGTTGGTAAGTGGCTCTTTGTGGCACTTTACATGATATGGGAATTATGATATTTCCCATAATAAACTTAAGAACACTTATAATATTACAAATAACAAAAATAACACTCATAATATTAAAAAATTCTATTTAATTTCCCAACACTGTCGACCCACCAGCGACCGAGCGGCTCTGCGCTCAAAGTTGGTAGATGTGAGGTGCCGGGTTCGCTCCCAGGTCGCGCTCGCCGGCCTAACCATTGAGAGTTTTCCGTGATTTTCTCCGAAACTTACCTAAATACCGGCTAGCACCCTTTAAAAAGACCCCCCACGGTACTTCCCTTCAGGCTTAGGACCCTAGTGCTGTCAATCGGCTTAATCCCTACAACCCAACCCTGTCAAAGTAATAATTATCTGATTTTGATTTCTAAACGAAGAATGTAATTTCGTACGGATAGTATTTTATAAAATATGTATAGAAATGTTACGTAAATAGTGAAACTTCCATTATTGTTATCGAGGTGAAATGAAAAACTCTTTTCTTCCTCTCTTATAATGTGATGCATCTGACGATGACCTTAATTGAACTGTCACACATCGATGCATGACATCGACAAATCAGCTTAAAATACAAATTTGATATTGTATAATGCAAATTGTTAATTCTGCCGTTTAAGACCGCGAAAATAAATAAAGTGTAACCACAGATAGAAAACAGACTTTTGTCCGTTTCTCGAACAGGATCGTTCAATACACCACTACATTAACCCCTTAAATGCCTCGGGCGTGTATATGCGTCTCCCTAAGCCAATGCGTTAACTGCCTCGGGCGTATACAGACACTTTTCGGAAGTACGATCCTTTGTGTTGCGAAACTTTTGGAATGCAATAAAATGATCTTAAAGACCAGTATCCACTTGAGCTCAAGATCAACGCTCAAAACGTCATTAATCACGCTTCCGACACAAAGAGCCAAATGTCTTGTCATCAGTTGTAGCCCTTTTTTATCAGATTGCGCAGTTACCTCAAAGGAAAGCATGCAAAATTGACAAAGATATTTACCCCTGGCCCTCAATTATCTCAGCAGGGGGTTAGATTCCGACCCCGTTCGATGGTTTTGAGCTCGGGTGAGCTCGGCTGACCACATCAAAGGATTCTGAATAGAAACCGCCGAATGAGCGCAAGTGGAAACCGGACATAAATGTGATTTTTAGTGTTTACGATGGACAGAGTAGGAGGTATCGGAAAAAGAATATTTTTGGTACAGTGAACGCGCGCATTGGAAAGCGAATCTCGGAAATTTTCCTCGCCAGGTAGGGGTTAAGATCTATGCATTTTATTTGAATGTCTAAAATTAAAAGCACACATATTTCCAAAATTAGAAGAAATAACAACAAATGGACAACAAGAAAAACCGCTCTCAGTTAATATCATAATGATAGAGTTACATCTTTCATCATGGACATTTTGTCAAACAATTTAGTTTATAGATTTGAAGATATATTTCTCTAGAATGCCGCACTCAAAACTTTTAGAGCGCACCCTTTGAGAACCACTCATCTAGAAGACTAATTTTATCTTTGGAACAACCCAATTTAGGCATTTGAAAAAGAAAATAAAACTTAATGAAAAGAAAAATGCAATTAATGTCATAAATGATGTATAGGAAGTATCCCAACGTGCACTTTTTGTGCACGTTGGGATACTTCCTATACATCATTTATGACGAACCTATAGCGTCATTTATAGCGTCCTATGTCTATTTCGAAAATTATTCATCTGAGAGACAGTTGTATCAGTTTTATTATAATGCTTGTTCAATGCTTTACTGTTACCTTTAATTGGATTTTCCTCAAATACTGCATTTTTGAGTTGTGTCGCATTTCTTGCCGTTGTGCGATACACGTAATCAATTGTTTCTCATATTAATAAAAAATATCCATTAATAGAATCTTATTTAACAGATAAAACAGGTGCTTTAGAAAATTCCATTTCATGCCATGTTTATTATTATTACTATTGAAAAAAACATATAACATAAACTGAATGCCATTAAAACTCTTTGAAAATGATGGCCGTGAATATACAGTGATCCATTAACGCATACATGAAAATACTTTTACTGACACTTAAAAAAAAGAAAAGAAACTTGTTAACTTTCACCCATTTCCTGTTTTCACCTGCCTATCACTAACTTTTTTAGGATTGTTCTACGGTTCGTTGGAGAAGGAAGAATAGATCGTCTTACTGATAACTGTAAATCAAGTCTATAATTTGGATTTTTTTTTTTTTTTTTTTTTTTAATATGCAACTAAGCATGCAAACTTTAATCGGGTTATTTAAACCAAAAGTATAGAATCTGCAATCTGCTTAAAAGTTTCAGTTGTATTATGTCAATGAGTATCTAATAATTTACATGTTGGTAACTGCAAATAGTTTATAAATTATTATATACCATTTGTAAATACCATCAATGTACTATTTCTAATTACAAAGTTATACTTTTTCTGTTGAAATAGAGGGAATATTGCAACAGAATTCGAGTTAATCAAAATCATTTCGATGATAAATTTAGGAAGCCTAACTTTAAATTAAATTGAAAATTAAGAAAGCTTTAATAAACCTAATGTAATTAAATATGAAATTTGTAAAAGGAAAAAGGAAGCTGATTTTTTTTTTTTTTTTTTCTTAAATCGAGGATTGGTATGAAATTTATAACTTTTATGGATATGGTATGTTTAAGTTTCAGCTCTCTTTGAAAATAAAGCGTTACTTTGCATTATTTTCAAGGAAAAAATGCAAAGTAATGCACCATTTAATGCTTTGTACTCAATCTGAATTACTTTAAATCGCCAATTGTTAATTCCTCGTCTTACTATATGTTATAAAACGCCATTCTTCTGAACGGCTTCAAACGAGTCTTCTTGACCCTTTGTAAAATATGGATTGCAGGATCTTTCATTTAATCAAAATTAATATTAAATATTTTCAAACCATTTTAATTTCAGGTAATAAACTTCAAATAAATATGAAGCAAAATCTTCCTACCTGTAAACTTCATCTGTAGAAAAGGAAGAAAAAACATTTACTTAAATTCAAAAATTCACCTCTTCTTAATCTTGAAAAATATAAGACAGTTTATTAATTACACAGCTTGAATGATGATATCTACAATGAGAATGTACAAAATATATACATATTCGAAATTTCACGAAAACAATTTTCTATTCGTAATATTTTAATAACTAAACCACCAGTTTTCTATTTCGTGATGACAATCGTGGTTCCATAAAAATAAATTAGGCGAAAAGTGGCCTGAGAGCATTCTATTTCATTGTGTTGCTCTCTTCACTAAAGCCAAACTAAAACTGTAAGTCCCGGGAGAAAAGAAAAAAATGTTCTTCGAATCTCATCTCAACGGGACCTTTGGCGCCCTCTAGTGAGGCAACTGTATATCCAATACCTAACATCCTCCCACCTTTATTTTTTTAGGTGAGAGCTAAATCTTATACAGTTAATTAAGAAAATTTAAACTTATAAAACTACATACTAAGAAAAATTAAAGCTATAAACTACAAATAGTAAAAATTAAAGTTACAAACTAATGAAAATAAAGAAAAATAAAAATAAAATATTTTTAAGTTCAATGCAATTTTAAACAATTGTGATTGTCTTTGAAAAAGTTTTTTTTATAGTTTTTGACCACTTTCAGTTTATTGTCTCTTTTACTGCTTGTATCACTGGATCCTCAGCATCTGATATCTCTAAGGGGTAGAGTTTTTGAAGTGGTCTAATCAATGTCCCAGAATGCATTTTCACTTCCACAACCCTGGCACGGCCATCTCGTCTGGGAAAATTTTTCACTACTCTTCCTATTGGCCACTGTAGTCTTTTCACACTGTTGATTTCTACTAGCACAATGTCGCCTTGTTTAACAGGTTTACATCTCTCTCTATTTCGTTGTACCAACTGCGCTAGATACTCTTTTCGAAATCTACACTCGCTCTCGAAGACTTTGGCAGTGCTTGTATCGTGCTCTCAGTTTTTTGGCATCAATGGCATCCAAATCTGGTACACCAATTTCTTGAATGTCTTGCATAAAACAGGAAGGTGTCAAAGGAATGAACTTGTCTGGTTCTTCTGATAGGTATGTTAAAGGTCGACTGTTCATTATGGCTTCAACTTCGCACAAGATAGTAGGGAGATCTTCAAAGTTGAGGGAAGATTTTCCAAGAGTTCTCAGTAGGAGGTTTTTTACACTTCTAATGAGACGCTCCCACCATCCGCCCCACCAAGCAGCGGTTGGGGGGATGAACTTCCATTTTATTGCAGCTATGTCATCCGTCTTTTGAATTTGATTCCAGTCAAGAGATTTTAAGAGATTGTTGGCGCCGCGAAAGTTAGTTCCATTGTCACTGTAGATTGTTGAAATTCTTCCTCTTCGGGCTACAAATCTTCTTAGCGCTTCTATGAATCCCTCTGTTGAAAGATTCGTCACTAATTCCAAGTGTATGGCTCGATATACTGCACAGGTAGAAATGACTATCCATACTTTGGATTTATTTTTCAGGAAAAGGGGGCCACATATAGTCGACTGCAAAATTATTCGAGCACTAGCAATAATCCTTGCCAAAAAAAAGTACACTTAATACAGCTTTGTTAAATAAATCCTTGTCGAGTCATGTTCTTAATCAGTCTAAGAACATGATTCAACAAGGATTTACTTAGCAAAACAGTCTTAAGTGTACTTTTTAAATATAGGAATTATTGACTAGTGCTCGAATAATTTTGCAGCCGACTGTAAGTCGATGCCAACAACTTCAAAAACTTTTGAGTCTCTGACTCTGTCAAGAAAATGGATGGGAGGAGTAACAAATGGTTTGGTAAAAAAAATTTTACACTTTGTGCATTTTATCAATTCACTTCGGATGTTACGCTTTGCAGAAGTAATCCAGTAATGTTCACGTAATATCGAACCAACTGTCTGAAGTCCAGCATGACAATTCTTTAAGTTCTTTTATTTCTCTAATTAGACACCTTACAACATGATGTTTTGATTGAAACAATATAGGATACTTGAAAGAAAAAGTGTCTTCTCGATCTAACAACTTTGTTTTGACTCTTAGAATATTGTCTTGATCTTTCATAATAACAAGTCTTTTTATTGTTTCTCGGACATCACCCAAAATTTTCTAACTGTATGCGTGACCAGAAAAAATTTTCCGCCTCTTCCTTTTCTTCTGCCGAAAGTTCAGCTGGGAAAATATGATTTCTATTTCTACATTTTGTTGCAAATCTTCTTATCCAACAAATAATATTTACAAGTTTACTAAATTTCGAAATTCTTTCATAATTCATAAATGGATCTACATTTGGACTCGAAAATAATGACACTGCAGTTTTCTTTCTTTCCGACATAACTAAGACTTCATTAAGGACAATCTTCGGTTGGGGCCAGTCACTTTTTTCATCTTCTAGCCATTTAGGTCCCTCCCACCATCCCGATTCAAGAAGGTATTTAGGACTACAACCACGGGAAGGCAGGTCTGCCGGATTTTGACTTCCTGGAACTAAGTACCACTGGTGAGGGTTTGTGAGTTGGCATATTTCTCTGATTCTGTTGCCCACAAAGGTACCCCACTGGTCATTTCTTTTAATCCAGGCCAAAACTGTTGAAGAATCAGTCCAAAAGTAAGTTGGTACTGTAGGGATGTCCAAAGCTTCTATGAAATACTTTGATAGTCTGGATCCCAAAACTCCGGCAAGCAGCTCAAGACGAGGGATCGTTAGAGTCTTTTTTGGAGCCAACCGTGATTTTGCTCCGAAAAATTGAATTGAAACTCTTTTTTCTTCGCACCGTAGAAAAGTTACTGTTGCATAGGCACTTTGACTTGCATCGCAGAAAATATGTAGGGACCAATCTTCTTTATTTCCATAACCTATTCTTCTCGGGATCTTCAATTCTGTTAGCTGTTTTAATTCGCTGTACCATTTCTGAAAGTCTCTTTGAATTTTCTCTGGAAGTGGAGTGTCCGATGCTGATTTGCTGGACCAAGATTCTTGAATTATTATCTTGGCTGGTAACGATGCTGGAGCTAGAAAACCGATGGGATCGAAGATTCATTGAGTTATGGATAGAATTTGACGTTTTGATGGATTCACTATTTCTAAGTCAAATTTATTGCAGACCATCAAACTATCATCTGTTCTGTTCCATTTGATTCCTAAAACTGGAATTGGAGTTGAGAAGTCTTCATTTTCTAAAGACAACTTTGCTATTTCTTTTACAGGACCGAATTGCCACAATCTTAGGTCCATTTTAGCTTCAGCCATGATTTCTGTTGCCTTAGATTTAAATTCTTCCAATTCGGATGTGTTGTTTACAGATGTGACGCAGTTATCTACATAGAATGACTTCTGAAGTTTTTGAGCAATTGCCTTAAGTTCTTCTGGACACTCATTCAAATGATGTCTGATAACTGCGCCAAGTAAAAATGGACTGGAAGTAATACTAAACACCACTCTATTATGCCGATAGACTTTTATTTCATTCGTCGTCTTCCACCACAGGAACCTTAAAAAATGCCAATCTTCCTCTTTTATTTCGATCTGAAGGAAGGCTCTTCTAACGTCGGATACAACCGCGATTGCCTTTTCTCTGAATCTTAACAATATTGCAGGAATCTCTTCTAATAAATTTGGTCCTTTAAAGAGACAATCATTCAGTGACGGTGCTCTTCGGACTTTGCATGATGCATCAAAAACTGGTCTGATGGAGGTGGTAGAACTATCAGGCTTGATAACTGGATAGTGGCATGAGTAGTGTTCACTAACTTCTTTCAATTCTCTCTGAGGGACATTCTGTATGACATTTTCTCTTTTCCATTCCTTGAAAACTAGACCGTAATCCTCAAATTTATTTAATTTCTTTAATCTTCGAGTAGTACTGAATAATCTTCTTTCTGCTTCATTTCTATTTGAGGGAATATTGACATTGTTGCAAATCCACGGAAGACCCACTCGATAACGACCATCTTTATTTCTGGTCAGTTGTCTAAGAAACATATCGTGGGCTTGCTCTTCTTCTCTTTTGGACAAAGTTTGTGTAGGGTCGTTGATTCCTATCGTTTCGAGTCGCCACAAGTCTGGAACATTCCAATCTTTTATGTACAGATTTGTCATTAATACCGCTGTACCGCATCTGTATGTTTTTTTTTTTTTTTTGTTTTTTTTTTCCGGCTATTTCCTGAGAGCATTGTTGTTTGGCGACAGTATTCTGTATTACTTCGATAGGTTTGCTCCTACTATTTTCACCCCCTTTTCTTATTTCTGGACAAAATAACTGTGTGTGTGGTTTTGAACAAACGTGGCACTTAATAAAAACCTTGCATGTTTTTGTCCGGTGTCCAAAACGAAAACACTTCAAACAGCAATTTTTTTCTTTTACTTTATTTTTCTTTTCGTCAAGGGAGAGCGATCTGGCTGTTATGCAGTCTTTATTCTCATGCGTTTTTCCGCAAAATATACAGCTTAATTCTTTTGCAGCGAATCAGCCTGTAGCAGTGGGGACCCTGTTTTCTCTCTTGTGGAATTTATTTTTAACATTTTTCCTGGATGAATTAATTTCAAAACCCGACCTGGCTAATTGTAACCTCTCTGTTTTCATTCAGAAATTCTAAAATAATACTTTATTTCATAATCATTGCGAAATAAAAAATAAAACAATAAACATTCACTACAATCAGTTTTCTACATCATCTAATATTTACCATGAAAAAATACTTTTTTATCCCTTCTTTCATCAAATGATGCTTCTTTTTCAAGGTCAACTAAATACTCAATTGCTTTCTTTATTCTAGTTTTACTTATTTCTATCATAAAAAATAACTAATTTATTTTGACCTTGATAAATTTACGTTTTAAATGTATAAATAATAGAGCAAATAAAAAATCTTATTTTATTTCAATCAATCAGTCACTTTTAATTTTATTTACTTTGAAAAAGGAATATTGTAAATAGTTTCAATCTGATTCCTTTTGAAAAACATTTCATATAATGATAATAATATAAACCATTTTTGTTTCAAATGAAAATAATTCTTTTCCTTTCATTTAATATAAACAATATAAGGTCCTGTCTGGCGGACGCCATAAAATTATGTTATAAAACGCCATTCTTCTGAACGGCTTCAAACGAGTCTTCTCGACCCTTTGTAAAATATGGATTGCAGGATCTTTCGTTTAATCAAAGTTAAATATTTTCAAACCATTTTAATTTCAGGTAATAAACTTCAAATAAATATGAAGCAAAATCTTTCTACCTGTAAACTTCATCTGTACAAAAAGGAGAAAAAACATTTACTTAAATTCAAAAATTCACCTCTTCTTAATCTTGAAAAATATAAGACAGTTTATTAATTACACAGCTTGAATGATGATATCTACAATGAGAATGTACAAAATATATACATATTCGAAATTTCACGAAAATAATTTTCTATTCGTAATATTTTAATAACTAAACCACCAGTTTTCTATTTCGTGATGACAATGGTGGTTCCATAAAAATAAATTAGGCCAAAGGTGGCCTGAGAGCATTCTATTTCATTGTGTTGCTCTCTTCACTAAAGCCAAACTAAAACTGTAAGTCCCGGGAGAAAAGAAAAAAATGTTCTTCGAATCTCATCTCAACGGGACCTCTGGCGCCCTCTAGTGAGGCAAATGTATATCCAATACCTAACACTATAGGAAAGGGAAACTTAGGAATCGTGAAATTTTTTGACCTTATTTTTTTTATGTTTTACACGTTTTGTGATGTGAAAAATCCGAAAATCACAAAATCAATGTGATGTCCATCTGTAGGATATCAGTTTGTTAGTGCGTCAGTCTGTCAGTCTGTGTTCACGATAATTCAAGAACAAATAGCCGCAAAGTGGTCGGAATAATTTTAAAATATCACTTATGTCTCTGGCAAATACAATAATTATCGTTAACTTTCTAATTTAAAAGCTTTGTAAGTTATTGGAGATTTACGATTTTCTTAACATGGAAGAAAGTGGAAATTTTCGCATAAACGTTTATTATGAGGATTATTTTCATTGTAAATGTGTATTAGACAGTTTAAAAAAAATCATTTATGATATTGGCATGAACAGCAATGACTATGAGCTTTCCACTTCGAAAACTTCGTAAGTTACTCCTAATTTATGATTTTCTTAACATGGGAAAATAAGACAAAACTTTCCATAAAGTTGCATTATCGGGATTATTAGATTGGAAATGCTATTGTGTTGTATGAAAACTGAGATATGAAATTAACCCTAATAAAATTAAACAACAAAATAGGATAAGGTATGTCTTTCGAAGCAAAATGAGAGTAGCCTATAGGATGGGGCATTTCATTCTGTGACTGTCCCCTTTTTTTAACATGAATATAGGATGAGCTAGAGTATAAATTTATGAAAACATATATGTGATGAGGATCTAAGCAGATTACTTTTAGTACACCTTAAAAAAAAAAAAAAAAAAAAAAAAAAAAAACTACAGCATGTCTTTTGTTGAGGTTACTTTGTTGATAAGAAATGACAACATAAAAGATATTGTTAAAATATTTACAAAATTTTAACAAAATTTCTTTGCCTATAGTAATAAAATTTTTCATTTAACTTTATTATGATTTTTGTATATTTGTAATTAAAAAAACAAAATATTTTTATTATAATTGTTATAAAAACTTTTTGTTAATTTAAATAAATTTTCTAATGGAACATATTTCAACAGAAAGTTTTGTTAATTCAACGAAACCTTTCTGTGGACGTACGCAAGGAGCATTTAGTCATTCGCAAAATGTGGCACCTAAATAATAAGAGTAGGTAGAAAAGGCCGCTCCTAGCTCAGCAGGGTGAGGCGTTGAGGCGTAGGCAAGCCATGTGGGTGTCACGCGGATTGCGGAGACATGTTCAATCATGTCCACGTCCTTGGTGGAGCTCAGAGCACCCTCTGACCTAAGCGGTTTAATCGTGAAAGATGTCGATGGTTTTTAAAAGAGGTTATTTTCGACTAGTTTTAAACGGAATGCTATTGTTTGATAATAATTCAGTCATTAAAATGATATTAATTAAAAAATATTAATTAAGGATTTTATTACAAAAGATATGAGTGGATTTTTGTGAAAGATGACGATGGTTTTTAAAAGAGGTTACTTTTGACTAGTTATAAACGGAATGCTATTGTTTGAGAATGATTCAGTCATTAAAATGATATTATTTACAAAATATCAATTTAAAAATATTAATTAAGGATGATTTTATTACAAAAGATTACAAATGTTTTATGAAAAAATGGGAAATGAGAGTGAAAATTAAATGAAAGGATGATAAAATTTTAACGGTATGGTAGGGACTTGAACCCGGCACCTGGTTTATTAATGAGTGTAATTAAACTATTAATTAAAGATTTTCTTGTAAAATTCACTAAATATTTTGTAAAAGAGACAATGTGAGTGAAAATTAAGTAAAAAGATGATTAAAATTTCAACAGTATGACTGGGATTTGAACCATGCGCCTAATTTATTAATGAGTGTAATTAAAAAATATTAAATAATGATCTTCTTGTAAAAGATTTCAAATGTTTTATAAAAAAAAAGACAATATGAGGGAAAATTAAGTAAAAAGATGATGAAAATTTCGACATGGTTGAAATTCGAGTCATGCATCTGATTTAATGAAGAGTTTATGCCTAATGAAGAGTTTATGAAAATGGTGATATTGTTTTTTATTCGGATGATGTTATCAATGATAGAAAGTAAACTTAAAAAAATTAATTATAATCTATTTATTATGTAAGATGGAAATCGTTTTCGATAAAAAATAATTAGAAAGAGTGATTAAGTACTTAATTGAAAAATATCTCTATATATTAAAAAAAAAGTTACTGTCATAGGCGACAATTTTTTTTTGTCTGCGACAGTATCTTCTAACGGAGGGCAGGGTCCTTCGCGTCATGCGAGTTATCAATGTGTTCCGAGTACTCCAAGAAAGACATTTCAGCAGCTTAGAAATTTCTATCATTTTAATTAAAGAAGTTATTAACTAAAAAGGACAAGTTTATGAAGGTACTCTATTTGCCATTTTGAAAAATGTTTCTCCCAGTGACGTTGTTCTTCTGTCATGAAGTCATTTTACACGAGAAAATTAAAATATGATCCATGGTTGTACGTAGGTAGGTAGGCAGATTGGTTGGATTTAACGTCGCACCAATACTGCGCTTTGGCTAATTGGCGACGGTGTGGGACGCACCCCTAGAGATGTTCCGGAGACATGTCATCACAATTTTGAACCTTCACGGAGGGGATCCCCCTCCGTTTTGGTGATCCCCAAAGGTATAGTGGGGATGGGAACATGGAGGACTTTGCGATCACGTTAGATTTTATGTGCACCAGCCACCATTAGTGTACACGACGGTCTTTGGCCGGCTCAAGTATCGAATCGACAATCTTCCAATTACGTGCTCATGGTACCGCTTATAGTACCGCGGCCCGAAACCATAGATGTAAAAAACAAAGAAATAAATATCAATTTTTTTCTCTACTTTTAGAAAATTAATCTTCTTACACGGGAAAATTAAAATATGATCCATGGTTTTAGGTAGGTAGGTAATTAGGTAGATTGTGATTGATGTCGCACCATTACTGCGCTATGGATAATTGGCGACGGTCTGGGACGCACCCCTACGGATTTTCCGGAGACATACCAACACAGTTTTGGTCCTACACGAAGGGGATAGGTCCCCAGCTTCGGTGGCCCCTAGAGGTATAATTTTGATGGGAACACGGAGGATATTGTGGCCACGACATATTTTACGTGCACCAGCCATCATTAGTGTACACAATGGTCTTTGGTCGGCTCGAGAACCGAACCCACAATCTTCCAATTACGAGCTCGGTGCTCTACCGACTGGGGTACGGTGTTCCAGATTTAAAGTTGTAAAAAAGAAATAAAAAGGGTCATATACTAAAGCTGTAATGCAAACTAGTCTAGATATTATGATTTTCTTTCTATTAAAAAATATATATATAAATATCATATATTTCAATTTGACATTGAATATGAGGATTTTCATAATATTTTTCTGCTTTTGTCTTGTAATAGGCACTATTAATATTCCTTTTCAGGGGGAAGAAAGCAACGAATAGGCGGGCAGAGTTCCGCATGTGTCAATAAGTAAAGTGAGTCAGGGAGGAGGCGAAGCCTCCTTCGGGGGCTGGTGAGCGGAGCGAGCAGGGGGCAGAGCCCCCTACTTCATTAAAAAATAGGTTTTACGCAAATTTTTTAATCGTGAATAACCTGTACATATTTTTAACTTAAAAACTTATACATTTAAATCTTTCACTTTATAAATAGGATAATATTTAATACAAAAAGATCGGTTCATTTGACGATAATGACATTACAAGGTCGCAGGATTCAGGGTGTTCGTTTCTCAGAAGTGGGGTGAGGGAAAGTTGGAACTTGGCCACTATTGCTTTTTCCGTGGTATAAGATTTTTCACAGATTTGATCTTTTTTTTTTTTTTTTTTTTTTTTTTTTAACTTTCGATTAACGTTACTCATTTTTAAAAATATAAATACATTTCTTTTTTATCTGTAGAATTTGGTATTCAATAGAAAAATATAATAACTTTTAATAAGAATTTAGTAGGATTAATAAACAATTGAATTCTATTTTCAGATTATTTAACAAGAAGAAATATACTTTTCTTGAATTTTTTCACAATGCTCAGGAATTAAACGCAGTCACTTTTTTCCACATATATTTGAGAGTAGAATTATACTTTAGTATTTATTCAATTGATTTATTACAAGTTCAGTAAATCAAAAGTTTTTGGGTAGAAATACAAACTTTAGTGATTAATCCCTCACATATTAAGCTAACCATCACTCAGTTCAATACATTTTCCGTATCTTAATTCAATTTTTTTAGTTTATCCATTTTTTAAGCAAATTCCTTACATTTCTTTAGTATAAACTCGTGGAATTTAACGATAAATACACACGTATGATAGTAATTAATAAGAATTCGATATGATTTTAAAACAAATTAGTAATATTTTCGGATACATCTAAAAGATTTTTAAGGTATTTGGCGGTAAGATAATTCAGATTTGGTAAGAAACATATAGAATTAATTTAGAGTGAAGGAAAATTTTATCACTTGCTAAATTTATTTTGTGAAGTGAGGACGTTTATTTTATAACCCGAATCCAGCGTTTCATAGCAATAATTTTAACAAGATGAATGCCAGAACAGATATGATTTTGTTAAACGCATTCACACATATACTCAACCGATCTCATTTACGCAGTTCAGAAAAAGAAATTATTAACCGACTTAAATTTCGAATGAACGAATTTATCGATTCCGAAATTAGCAAGCAATTTTATGAAAATGTTGATATGTTGTCTGAGGAAAACTTATACGCTAGTTTAGAAATTGTTTTACAAGAGATGATAAAAAATGAAATTAATTGGGACAAAATTGTAATTTACTTAATATTTTCAAGTGAAATGATCGCAAAGTCTATGAAGGGATCTGGAGACTTTATCATTCCTTGGATAAAATTTTTTGATATCTTCCAGAAGAATTTAGGTAAATTGATTATTGAGTACGAGGAATGTATGAAAAGAAGACAAGAAAAGAAAAATATTTTTCAACGAATGTGGAGTTTCATCACCCGATCATAATATGAAAATAGTAAACATTTTATCTACTATTTTGAATTGTGTTCCGTTCAATATTTTATAAGAAAAATGCGCAAGAAAATTTCATCTAATGTCAAATTTAAAGTAACTAAAAAAATTTGAATGAAAATTTTGTTTAAGAAAAAATTATTTCAAGTAAAATTCATCTTTCTAAAAAATAAGTTAATGTAGAAAAATTCATGGAATGTAAAATTAAAAGTTTATCATTTCCGAAAAAAAATCACTGTTTCAAAAGAAGTCTTAGTAAGTTTAAGAAAATATTGTAACATATAGTATTATATTTTACTTAAGAGAGTGAATCTATCGTTTTCAGAAGTTACTTAAGTACAAAATAAAAGTTGATGTTAAAAAAATTTCACTAGTTTCAACAGTTATACTTTAGGTATAACTTTTTGGAATTTTTTTATCACTGTTATCGAACACACGAGTATAAACATTCACACATTCATTCTTTCATGTATACTTAAAAATGTTTGCAAAGTTGTATTTAATTATAAATTTTCTTACATTTGCTATAAATTTTATAATACTCTTAAAAAATAATAAATTTTACAACATTCTTTAAATAATATAAGATTTCAAACATAGAGATAATTAGATATTACCATTTATTAGTTTTAAACGCAATCTAGGAACGAATCTGACACTTCCCGAATGATAGTGTTTGAAATATTTTTATGATTCACTCCCAACATTAGCTATTTTTAAGATTTGTTTCCTAAGAGTTATTCAACTACCCATCTGAAAATAAAGACTTTCTACTACTTTTTATTACTAACATTGTAAAATTTCTCATCTTTTAAGCTACCTTTTACTTGATTCTTCTTTACAGATATACAAGTTTGTAAAAAAAAAAAAAAAAGAAAAATGAAAGTTAACTTGGAAAAAATACACAGTTAAAAAAATATTTATAAACAGTTACCAGTTTAAGGGAATGTAAGTATTTGAAAAAAAAAAAATCATTTGTGTTAATAACACATCTTATTTTACAAAGTAATATACAGGGTGACAAGAAATAACTTGGACGAAGTTTTAAACCAAATATCTGTAACTACCACTATCGCAAACTCATTTTGGAAGATGTTGTCTTACCTTGGTCGCAAAAGTTCTTTGGAAACAAAAGATGGACCTTCCAACAGGATTCCGTACCTGTACACAGAGCTAAAGGCACTCAAGATTGGTGCAAGACAAATTTTCCTGACTTCGTTGGAGCTCAAGAATGGCTACCGTATTCCCCAGATTTGAACCCAATGGAATATTCTGTTTGGTCCATCTTGGAGACAAGGGTGTGTGCTAAATCTCATAAAACTTTGGCATCCCTAAAGGAATTCTTATCAAGGAATGGGATAAAATATCAGTAAGTGAGTTGTGGCCCATAGCCGAAAATTTTGTGACACGTTTAAAGCTCTGTATTAAAGCTAAAGGTAGCCACTTTGAAAATTTGTAAATATAATAGACAAAATAATGTATTCATATTTATTGAAGTTTGGTCGTAATATTTTCATTAGCATTAAAGTTATAATGTATCATGTGTGTCCAAGTTATTTCTTGTCACCCTGTATTTCAATTTTTTTTTTTTTTTTTTTTTTTTTTTTAAAGTAATATGGTTTGAAGTTTTTCAAACATATGCTTATAAACGAAATTTTTTTGTATATAAGTGAAAAATTTTCACACAAATTATTAAAAAAAATATCATCTCAGAAATTAACTTATTTTGAGAATAAAAATATAAGAAACTTATTTTTCCAATCCATCTGAAAATAAATACTTTCTACTACTTTGCACTACTAACATTGTGAAATGTCTCATCTTTTAAGCTACGTTTTACTTGATTCTTCTTTACAGATATATGTTTGTAAAAAAAATGAAAGTTAACTTTGAAAAAATACAGAGTTAAAAAAATATTTATAAACAGTTACCAGTTTAAGTTAGTGTAATTATTTGAAAAAAAAAAAAAAATCATGAAGTCAACAATTTTAGTGTTAATAACATATCTTATTTTACAAAGTAATTTCCAAGTTTTTGTAAGTAATATACAGGGTGTTTATAAAGTCCCGGACCCATTTTGATGTTTAATAACTCATAAAATAATAAAGATAGATTAAAATTAATAACATAAATGGTTAGATAGCCTCAAAAAGTTTCATAACCCTTGTCAATGAACTTCCACGTGTGCCCCCTTCTTCGCACGAAGAATATAAAGTCGATAGTCAATTTCACGCTAGATAGCGGCAAGCATGTCGGCTTCCACAGAGGCTATTGCTGTTGTAATTCTGACTTTTAGGTCATCAATGTTCGACACTCTCCTCCTGTAAACATTGTCCTTTACAAATCTCCAAAGGAAAAAGTCCAGCGGTGTTATATCAGGTGATTTAGGTGGCCAAGGAATTGGACCTCCTCACCCAATCCATCTTCCTGGAAAATGGTCATTCAAAGAACTACGAACGATGGTACCCCAATGAGGTGGTGCACCATCTTGTTGCAAAAAGACATGTGGCTGAAGCTCTTCTAGTTGTGGAAATACGAAGGTTTCCAACATGTCTAAGTATACGACTGATGAGACCGTCTTTTCTGTAAAAAAGAAAGGCCCAATGACTCGGTCGTGCATTAGTCTACACCACACATTAACCTTTGGAGAATCCCTTTGTGCCTCACGGTATTCATGGGGGTTTTCAGGGATTTGTAAAGGACAATGTTTACAGGAGGAGAGTGTCGAACATTGATGACTTAAAAGTCACAATTACAACCGCAATAGCCTCTGTGGATGCCGACATGCTTGCCACTACCTGGCATGAAATTGACTATCGGCTTGATATTCTCAGTGCGATGAAGGGGGCACACGTGGAAGTTCGTTGACAAGGGTCATGAAACTTTTTGAGCCTATCTAACCATTTATGTTATTAATTTTAATCCATCTTTATTATTTTATGAGTTATTAAACATCAAAATGGGTTCGGGACTTTATAAACACCCTGTAGTTCGAAGTTTTTCAAACATATGCTCTTAAACGAAATTATTTTGTACACTGTAAAAATTTTTGAACACATTTTGCCGGTCAGTGACCGTTAAAATTTTAATTGTCATTGGCCGTACTAATAAAGTTATGCCCGTAAAACTGGCATAGTTTTTTCTCCAAGAAGAGAAGTGACCTTTTACAAACGGTCGCAATCTGAATTTTACAGGACTTCGTTACAAATACGGGCATTGGACATTTTCCTCAAAGAAGGCGGCTGGCCGTAAAATTTAACGGTCAAATCTCCGAATTTTACTGCAATATTTTAGAGTGGAAATGAAAAATTTTTATACAAATTATTTTAGAAAAATATCACCTCAGAAATTAATTAACTTATTTTGAGAATAAAAATATAAGAAACTTATTTTTCAATAACAAGATTGAAAATGTAAGATAAAATCTCATACTTACCAATTTAAGAGACTGTAAGTATTTGAAAAAATCATGAAGTATGGAAGTTTAGTGTTTCACCTGTGTTAATAACGCATCTTATTTTGCAATATAATGTATATTTAACTTTTTTTATTTGAGTAATGTAGTTTGAAATTTTTCAAACATATGTTTATAAACTGAAATTTTTTGTAAAGGGAAAGTTTTTTACACAAAGTATTTTAGAAAAAATATCATCTCAGAAAAAATTAACTTATTTTTCAAATGAAAATGTAAGATAAAATCTCATACGTACCAAATTTAGAAGTTTTATTATATAAACTCAACAATTTAAAAAGCTGCAGACGTATGATGAAATCATTAACTTCCAACTTTAAGCAACCTATCTTCTTTGTTGAAAATACTAAACTACAAGTTTCGACAAATCTATAACCAACTGTTTAAAAAACATACGTCTTAGAATATTTTTGTCCTAAAAATTTTAACATAGATGCTACATACATAAAAATACAGAGTGAAAGTATACAAATTATCTGCTTAGACATGTTTACTAACTAGAATTTTCTACAAGATTCGACTATTATAGCAAGGTATAAGATAATATTTGGCTAAATTTCCGATAATATTGGCGACAGTTAAAAAAATTTGACACAAAATAAGAGAATTTGACGTTATTTCTTAAGTAAAACTGAAGAACGAAGAAAAAATTTGTATTAGTTGCAATCTTTTTTCTCTTTAGAGTTGTTTTATTTCTCATACTTAAGAGTTTCCACACATTTTTAAAGTCTTACTTTTAGAGTGATTTTTCTTACTTTCCTAAACTGAAGTACAAAATGGATAATACTTTCCGTCTGAGGAGACTCGTGTTTCTGTTGAACAACCTTATTCATCAAGTTTTGAGGATAAAAAGTTGTCCAACACATTTTTTAAAAAAACTCGTTTTATAACTCATTTAAAAAAAAAAATCCTATCTTACTCGACCCATGAAGATTCACAGTGATATAAAATCTAATATTTGTTGCGTGTGTGAGAAAGGATTTGTTACTTTACATCGTTTAGAAAGACATATAGAAACTCACAGAACAATTTCCATAAAATACGAATGTGAATATTGTATCGAAAATTTCAAACGTAAGTGTGATTTATTTAAACAAAAGAGGTTATTTCATCAAAAAGTCTTACCTGAATATCTATGTATTATTTGCAATGATATTTTTAAACGCAAGTATGAATTAGAAAAACACGAGAGGATGTTTCATCGTAAACCTGAATATATATGTGAGGAATGTTCTATAACCTTTCCAACCAAACATGCTTTTTCAAACCATAAGAGAAAAAAATCATAAAAAGACTTTACATACATACTGTTTTCACGAATGTACCGACACTTTTACGAACAAAAGACATTTTTAAAACATAAAAGAAATTTGCATAGAAAATCTTCAATTCAAACTACATGTGATGAATGATCTGAAACTTTTCAGTGTAAGTATGAATTAATACAACATAAGAGAAAGAATCCTCTTAACGACTTAACGTAAGTAGAAATTGTAATGAGCGAAGTTCCATCAATGAATTGACAACATTTAACAATGATGCTGAAAATCTGGACTTGTTAAATTTTTTAGATAACTTTCACATTGAATGTATGAATGATGTTTTTGGTTTGTCTTCCAACAACTTTCAAAATGAAACTATAGACTTAGACTTAAAAATTTTTTTTGAACAGTTCGAATGTGGAATATACGAGTGGAAATAATACTGATACCTCATCTACAAAATATGAAAATAGCGACTCGAATAATTTTAACGTGTTACAAACTGATTTACCTCTAGCAAACTATGACAATGAAAGTCTGAACTTGTTAAATTTTTTGTATAACTTTAATCCTAATTCCTTGAATGATGTTCATGATTTTTCTGCTAACAGCGAAAATATGAATTTGAACAATTTTAGTATGAATGAAAATGAGTTAGCAACAGATAATTTTGACAATGAAAATGTAGACTTGCTAAATTTTTTTAATAACTTTAATGCCGAATGTATGAACGATATCCCTACAATATAGATTTGTATGAATCTGTTGTTTTATACTATTGTAAATGAATTTCAAATAAAAAGATTTCAATGAAAATGGTTTGTTTTAATTTTTATTACAAAATCACTTTTCACACAATATTTTCCATTAGAACACAAACTTAAGCGTCATCTTTCTAAAACCTAAACACGTAAAATGTTTACTTATGTAAAATGTATTAGAGATATACTTTTTTCATTACTGTAGTAGAACCTTTTAAGTATAATATTCACACACTAAGTAAAAATTATACACGATAGTAGTTTTATAAACATCCAAACTTACATCGAAGAAGAAAAAACTTGTGAAATTGTTTTGTTACTTATTTGTAAAGTACTTGTGAAAATCTTAAACGAATACATATTATTAACATTTTTTCTAAAAAATTAACTTATAAAAATTTTATACTAAATTCATTTTGCAAACGCGTACACATACACACATGCTTGTAATTATAATCATTATGAAATTGCATTAAATATTTTATTATAAACAAAACTAACAATTAAAAAAAAATATATATATTTTTTTTTCAATAATGTTTTTAAAGATTTATCTAATATTGTGTGTTTTCGCGCACGTATACAAAATGAATTTAGTATTCCTTGACAAAATTTTTAGTGTAATTCTTTTCGTTAGTGAAACTCTTAGTGAATTTTACACAATTTTTCGTTAAATAACTGAAAAATATTATATTACTTAATATATTATAGCTAACTAATCTTAAAATATTTTCATTGAGCTTTGTCAAAATTTAAGATTTTCTTAACATATGATATTCCACATTGTCATGAAAATAGTATTGGATTGCACTTAAACTACAAACATCTCGAATAGTTTATAGTCTTTGGAAGAAAAAAAATTAAAGATTTTTACTAAAGACTTAGAAATGTACACAAGTTAATTTCTGTAAAATGAGAATTGTTAAAAAAAAAAAAAAAAAAATAGAAAATATACTTTAATAATGTAACTTAGGGATGTATAAAACAAATACATATTAATTCATGTTTGTAAAATATAATTTGATGTTTAGAGAGAAAATTTTTACTTCAAAGTGTAAAATCGACAAAGTTTTTTACAGATCGTCTCTTTAATACACAAAGTAAAATAATACAAGTCTAGAATTGTGGGTAAACATAAGAATTTTTTGTTAAATTATTGATTCGTGAAGTAGTGAATAAGGAGAAATTTGAAATTTACGTTACAAGAGTTATGACGTCAGCAACATGTTTCTACTGTCAGCTAAATGTTGTCCAGTCATGCCTAAACTTGTAAGTATATATTTTTTCTTTGTTATTATTTCACAGATGCTTTTTCGTATCTTATAAGTTTTATCTACAAATTTTCTAACTCACTGTTTTGTATTAGCAGTTGTCCTAAAAGCAGTTAAATTTTTTCTAAATGATGTGACATAAAGAAAACATTTGACTAAAATGTTTAAACTATACTAAAAAAATTTGCATAATTTCACAAGCCTCTAAAATAAAACTTTCGCAAATCTTACAAAATATTTACTGTATTCTAAAAAAAAAAAAAAAAAAAAAAAAAAAAGATAAAGTATAAAAACAGTCATGAATACATCTATGTGTAAAAGTTTAAGTTGTTACTCTAAAATTATTTTTTACACTCTTCAGAACAGAACTTGCTATTTTACATGAATACATCTATGTACAAAAGTTTAAGTTGTTACTCTAAAATTATTTTTGTTACACTCTTCAGAATAGAGCTTGTTATTTTAGTTAAAGTATGCAAATCACTTTGAATATGCATTACTAAAGTAAGATTCAAACATGATACTTAGGAAACTACTAACTTCATAAGTATATCTAAAATTTTTTATAAGTTAGTTTTTCAGAAAAATTGTTAATAATATATATTCATTTAAGATTTTTAAACGTACTTTACAAATGAGTAACAAAACAATTTCACAAGTTTTTTCTTCTTCGATGTAAGTTTGGATGTTTATAAAACTACTATCGTGTATAATTTTTACTTAGTGTGGAAATATTATACTTAAACGATTCCACTACAGTAATGAAAAAACTATATCTCTAATACATTTTACGTAAGTAAATTTTTTACATGTTTAGGTTTTAAAAAGAGGACACTTCAGTTTGTATTCTAATGGAAAATATTGTGTGAAAAGTGATTTTGTAATAAAAATTAAAACAAATCATTTCCATTGAAATCTTTTTATTTGAAATTCATTTACAATAGTATAAAACAACAGATTCATACAAATCTATATTGTTGGGATATCGTTCATAAATTCGGCATTATAGTTATTAAAAAAATTTAGCAAGTCTAGATTTTTATTGTCAAAATTATCTGTTACTAACTCATTTTCATTCATACTAAAATTGTTCAAGTTCATATTTTCGCTGTTAGCAGAAAAATCATGAACGTCATTCAAGCAATTAGGATTAAAGTTATACAAAAAATTTAACAAGTTCAGACTTCCATTGTCATAGTTTGCTAGAGGTAAATCAGTTTGTATCAGGTTAAAATTATTAGAGTCGATATTTTCATATTTTGTAGATGAGGTATCAGTATTATTTCCAATCGTATATTCCACATTCGAACTGTTCAAAAAAATTTTTAAGTCTTAAGTCTATAGTTTCATTTTGAAAGTTGTTGGAAGACAAACCAAAAACATCATTCATACATTCAATGTGAAAATTATCTAAAAAAATTTAACAAGTCCAGATTTTCAGGATCATTGTTAAATGTTTTCAATTCATGGGTGGAACTTCGCTCATTGCATTTTCTACGTACGTTAAAGTCTTTAAGATGATTCTTTCTCTTATGTTGCAATAATTCATACTTACACTGAAAAGTTTCAGAGCATTCATCACATGTAGTTTGAATTGAAGATTTTCTATGAAAATTTCTTTTATGTTTTAAAAATGTCTTTTGTTCGTAAAAGTGTAGGCACATTCGTCACAACAGTATGTATGTAAAGTCTTTTTATGATTTTTCCGCTAATGGTTTGAAAAAGCATGTTTGGTTGGAAAAGTTATAGAACATTCCTCACATATATATTCAGGTCTACGATAAGACATCCTCTCGTGTTTTTGTAATTCATACTTGTGTTTAAAAGTATCATTGCAAGTAATACATAGGTATTCAGGTAAGACTTTTTGATGAAATATAGAGGCTGTTCGCACATATTTTAGACGATTTTATTTCGCCGTAAGAAAAAATCGTCAGCATGGAAAATTTTATTTATACATCAGTTACATTTTTGGAAGTTTTATTTATCGTATGATATTTAGAATTTTCGTTACATACAAAATGGCGCTTTTAAAAAAGCAAAGGATGGAAGGATATGTTTCCGATCTTTCCAAAGAGGGTTATTTTTATTCAGTAATTCAGAAACGCTGTAAAAGCCATGGTTTTTCGATATTTAAAGCCACGAAGGAAATATTATAAATAAGAAAGGAAAAAATCATCATAGTCTGGCATCTGAAGGGAAAATTCTTCCAAATACTTATCCAAAGAAAAAACGCAGTTCTTCTAATATTGCAAAGGTGAAATCTTAAATGCTGAAAGAAAACCCTCCAACTCAAAGGTAGGTTGCAAAAACATTAAACTACTCAGTTTCAACTGTAAATAAAATTGTTAACTCTGATTTGAATCTGGAAAAGGCAAAAAAATATAATGTTCATCGTCTTCCCCAGCGTCATGTCTATAAACGTAGAACAGGTTGCAGAACTCTTTATGAAAAACATTTATCAGGAGAAAAATGGAAAAATGTCGTAACAATAGATGAAACTTGGGTCTATTTAAGTGATTGCAACAAAAAAAGATGAATTTGTTATCATAAAAGAGGAGAAAAAAATTTTGCTACATGGTTCAAAGAATAATAATAAAAAAAAAAAAAAAGTTTTTCTAAAGGATTTATGATTGTCGCTGATTTTTCAAACAAATTCAAAATAAAAGTAAAAAAAGTTAACAAAAATGTCAAAATCAAGTCTAGATACTATCAAGAACATATTTTAACTTCAATTTTTAAATATGAAATTCCAGATCTTTATCCACAATGCGATCAATCCGGGAATTAAAACAATACCCTTCACTGATATTCCTGTTAAATCTCCTGATGTATCACTGACGAATTTTTGTGCTTTTGGACTTTTAATATCTGCAATCTGCATTATCCAACCGCCGACCTACAACACTTTGTGGACTTGGAAAGCCGTTCAAGAGGAGTGGAACAAAATACCTCTTCCGATATTATAAAAAGCAATATTATCATGGAAATTACAATGTAGAATGATAGTTCAGAACAAGGGCTATCAGTCTGAACATTTAAAACAAGAAATATGAGCGTAATTTTTTCAGTACACTCCATCAAAATCGTCTAAAATATGCGCGAACACTCTCTGTAGCCTCTTATGTTTAAATAAATTACACTTGCGTTTGAAAATTTCGATACAATATTCACATTCGTATCTTATGGAAATTTTTCTGTGAGTTTCTATATGTCTTTTTAAACGATGTAAAGTAACAAATCTTTTCTCACACACGTAACAAATATTAGGTTTTATATCATTGTGAATCTTCATGTGTCGAGTAAGATAGGATTTTTTTTAAAAAACGAGTTATTACAAGTTGGACAAATAAAAACTTTGGACAAGTTCTCATCCTCAAAACTTCATGAAGAAGGTTGTTCAACAGAAACATGAGTCTTCTCAGACGGTAAAGTATTATCTATTTTGTACTTCAGTTTAGGAAAATATGAAAAATCACTCTAAAAATAAGACTTTAAAAGTGTGTGGAAACTCTTAAGTATGAGAACTAAAACAACTCTACAGAGAGAAAAGATTGCAACTAATACACATTTTTTCTTCGTTCTTCAGTTTTACTTAAGAAATAACGCCAAATTCTCTTATTTCATGTCAAATTTTTTTAACTGTCGCCAATATTATCGGAAATTTAGCCAAATATTATCTTATACCTTGCTATAATAGTCGAATCTTGTAGAAAATTCTAGTTAGTAAACATGTCTAAGCAGATAATTTGTACACTTTCACTCTGTATTTTTATGTATGTAGCATCTATGTTAAAATTTTTAGGATAAAAATATTCTAAGACCTATATTTTTTTAACAGTTGGTTATAGATTTGTCGAAACTTGTAGTTTAGTATTTTCAGAGAAGATAGGTTGTTAATACTTAAAGTTTGAAGTTCATGATTTCATCATACATCTGCAGCTTCTTAAATTGTTGAGTTTATATAATACAATTTCTATATTTGGTACGTATGAGATTTTATCTTACATTTTCAATCAAAAAATAAGTTAATTTTTTCTGAGATGATATTTTTTCTAAAATACTTTGTGTAAAAAACTTTCCCTTTGCAAAAAATTTCATTTTGTAAACATATGTTTGAAAAACTTCAAACTATATTACTTAAATAAAAAAAGTTAGAAATATATTACATTGTAAAATAGGATGCGTTATTAACACATGTGAAACACTAAAATTCCATACTTCATGATTTTTTTAAATACTTAAATCTCTTAAATTGGTAAGTATGAGATTTTATCTTACATTTTCAATCTTATTATTGGAAAAATAAGTTTCTTATATTTTTATTCTCAAAATAAGTTAATTAATTTCTTAGATGACATTTTCCTAAAATAATTTGTGTAAAAATTTTTCATTTATATACAAAAAAATTTCGTTTATAAGCATATGTTTGAAAAACTTCGAACTATATTACTTAAAAAAAAAACTTAGAAATACATTACATTGTAAAATAAGATGCATTATTAACACTAAAATTGTTGACTTCATGATTTTTTTTTACACTCACTTAAACTGGTAACTGTTTATAAATATTTTTTTTAAACTCTGTATTTTTTCCAAGTTAACTTTCATTTTTTTTACAAACTTGTATATCTGTAAAGAAGAATCAAGTAAAAGGTAGCTTAAAAGATGAGACATTTTACAATGTTAATAATACAAAGTAGTAGAAAGTCTTTATTTTCAGATGGGTAGTTGAATAATTCTTGGAAACAAATATTAAAAATAGCTAATGTTGAGAGTGAATCACAAAAATATTTCAAACACAATCGTTCGGGAAGTGTCAGATTCGTTCCGTTCCTAGATTGCGTTTAAAACTAATAAATGATAATGTCTAATTATTTCTATGTTTGAAATCTTATATTATTTTAAGAATGTTGTAATTTTTTTTTTTTTTTTAAGAGTATTAGAAAATTTATAGCAAATGTAAGAAAATTTATAATTAAATACAACTTTGCAAAAATTTTTAAGTATACATGAAAGAATGAATATGTGAATGTTTATTATTATTATTTTAATTTGAAAAATCTCCTACTGTTTTAATTTTTAATTCTCTCCTGCCTACTTCTTAAAATAACGAAGGATAGAAAGGACTTATTTCTCTATAAGAGTTTTAGGTGATGAATTTTTTTTTCCAATAATTGGAAATATGAAATGTATCATAGAAATGTTTAATTCTGTAATGGTAAAACTTATCAATACGAAATTAGAAGATTCTGCTATGAATTTGACTATAAAATAATTTTATGCCAAAATATATCCGAAGTATTTTAAAATATGTTTTTAAATAGAAAATATAAATATGCTTTAAAGTCAAAAAGAAATGTAGTCAATTATGCAGATATTATTTACTTTTTTTCCCCTTTCTTTCAAAAAATTTAAGTATTAGAAACTTTTTCTGAAGAAAAAGTTTAATATAAATTTTTGTTTGACATTTCTGTGAAATAGCGTTATGAGCGCTTACAAGGATGATAAGTTAAAAAAAAAGAATAAATAATCCTAATTATAAGCAATGCTATTTTGGATATCAAATTTTCAAGCCTAAATTCAGTTACTTTTTTAAAAAACTTGTTATAATAGAAATGTAAATATAAAAACTATTACCAAATTAAACTCTTGCCTATAATAGATAACGGAAAAATTCTGGTCCTCAAAAAGATCACGACATTTAGAAAAGATTTATTTATTTTATTTTTTAGTAAGCAATATTATACTAAAAATGTCATCGCCAAATAGGCCAAATAGTAACAAAAATGTAAAAGTCGTCAAGGGGATCATATACTAAAGCTGTAACGCAAAATGGTCTAGACATTACGAATTTCTTTTTATTCTAAAAAATATATATATTGATTTTTAGCATAACATTTAATAAAAAAAAAAAAAAAAAAAAAAAAGCGTAATTTTAAATATTATGTATTTCAATTTGACATTGAATATAGGGATTTCTATAATGTTGTTCTGCTTTTGTCGTGTGTTACGCACTGTTAATATTCTTATTCAGTGAAAGTCAAAGCAGCGAACAGGCAGGTAGAGCCCAGCAGGGGTTAATAAGCAATGCAAGTCGGAGGTTGGTGAGCGGAGTGAGCAGGGGGCAGAGCCCCCTAGTTTATTAAAAGAAAAGTTTCTAGAACGCATTACAAAAAAATCTTCAAGCAGAAGTAAACCAAAAACACTTGTTCGCCATCTTCTATAGACTCAAACAATTTTTTTTTTCATTTTCATCCTTTACAAAAACGAGCATAATAAAAGCCCTCAAAGGAGATTTCATAAACCAGTTGCTGTAACATAATTCATCCCCCCCCCCTTCTTTACAAAAAAATTCTTGTCGATCCATCACGATAGATCCATTCCAAAAAACAACAAATTGCAAATTATTGCACATGCTATAAATGAAAGCCACTTTCTTGAAAGTTTATTTCTCTCTCTCTCTCTCTCTCTCTCTCGGTTAACATTTTGTAAATATGATCTTAGATATATAGGAAAAGAAAGAATGCATCTAAAGAGTTGCAACAATAATAAATCAATAAAATCAAAAGAAATAAAAATTTATTGAATTATTGAAAAATATTCAGAAGAAGTAAAGAATGTAAAAAATGCCGTTTTTCCCAACAGACGAAAAAAAAAAAAATTTTTTTTTTTTTTTCTCGTCGGTTCGTTTAACAGCATAATAAATATTATGAACAATCAGGTTATTAAAAATCTAATTTCGAATCCGTGTAAAGTTCTACAAATCTTTAATATGTGAAACGAACATATTGTAAAAGCTGAAATTGTTGAAAGAGATTTCCTGTTTTTGCCTTTCTATATCAGTAATTTATTACCTCAATCGTTTCTTTAGTTCATTGCACCAAGAATGTTATTTCAAACATTCACGAAAGGGAGGTTTTGCATGTATATCATTTTTGTCATCGAGAGCCATGGCATAGATCTTCATTATCTTCACAAAACCTGTAATAGCGGCTAAAGAGAAGTAGAAATATCCAGGAATTTATAGTACTCAGGTTGTCACGCTTACTTGATTTTTTAAAAAAACATTCTGATATATTTTTTATATTATTAGGATAAAAAATTAAGTTTTTAAATGCTGCCACCAGTAAAAGTAGTATCATATTTTTAAAAAAAAAAAAAAAAAAAAAAAAAAAAAAAAAAAAAAAAAAAATAACACCATGCATTTCATTGCGTTAAATCAAATAGAAGTTACTTTTATTTGAGAGCATAAATTAAAAGAGAAGTAGGAGTCTTAAAGGGTTTATTGAGTGACACACATGTATATTCAATTAAGTATAGCGATTAAGGGCAATTGACTTAGACCTGGAGGATTTAGAATTTTTAAATATTTTTCTCAACTCTCCAATCTGCTCTCGAATAGTTTTAGACTTTCAAAAGTATGCACAATCAATTTCTTGAGTTAAAACCTCAAAATACGAATTTTCAAGGCTGCAGCCCTATTTTATAATTTTAAAATATTTTTCTCTCTCCCCTCCCCACCTACCAGCATTCTAATAATTTGACATTTTTGAAAGTATCCTAATCATTTTCTCACCTCCTAAAAATCTTTTATCACTAATTTCCATGGCCGTATCAGCAACAGTTTAAATTATGGACATATTTCAATCGACAGGTGGCGATATTATAGGATTCGCTGAAATTTTTAAATTTTTCCCATTGACATTGGGCTATAATATCTCAGCTTCTATAGTGTATATCATGCGGAAGGTGGCGCTACTATTTTGCATATTTCCCCCATTTTGGTCGAGGCTATATCTCAGCTTTTACTGAACATTATAGCTCTGACAAAATGTATCCCCCAAGCTTTTATAATGAAACTAAACTAAAATAATCTTGTGCAATTTTATTTTAAGACAAAAACGATTTAATCAGCAACAGTTTAAATTTTGGATGCATATCCACCATCAAATTTCGAATGTATGTTGGCCGGCAAGTGGCGCTATTGGGCTGACCGAGATGCTTAAGTTTTTCCTGCTCAAAGGAAATCCTATATCTCAGTTTCTATAGCTTTGGCAAATAATCTCCTTATTTTGAATTACGTTTAGTTTATTAAAGCATTAAATTAAAAAAAAAAAAGAAAAAAATCTCAAAATTAAACACATCATAAATGTTGGAAGTTCACGCACCCTGCAGCTAGAAACCTTTCGCCGACTTCTTTATCTGAATTCCCTTTTATATCTAACAAAAAAGAAATGTTCTTTTAAATTCTACATTACTGAAGGACCGAGAAAGTAGATGCCTTGCGTGTGAAAAATTTTAAAACATCTTAGTGTAAATGCATTTATTATATAATATCATAATCTATTCCTGGAATAAACGTGGAAATGTATCATATACTTTTCCCCCATAAGGTTTGCCTGACATGCTATTTTTTCTTGCACCTTTTAATAAACCGCAATTATATATTCAGATCAAGTTCTTTGCCTAAAAGAAATACTTTTTTTTTCTTTATTTTAACTACTAATTAAATATTTCAAAAGGATACTAGATAGCAGGGAGATAAATGTCATGTTTAAAGCAATTTTATAAACTGAAAAACGAAAAAGAATGTTTTTTACTATAAAGCTTAAAAAGGCACTGAACTATGACTAATAGTACGAAGCCGATAATATGAATTTTCCAAAATTTTTGATAGTCATTTAATAAGAAAATGCATATATTAGATAAAATATCTATATATTAATTGGCAAGCATGAAATTTGTGGTACTTTTTAACATATTAATTGTGGGAATAGAGAGTTGAAAGTGGTATCATTCGAAAGGTATGATTAGCCAGACTTGCAGAATACAAAAATTATTTTCTTACGATGTCAAGAAGGTATTTAAAAATACTTTTTTTTTGTGCACTTTCATTTATTTATACCCGTAATCTTTTCCATTTAAAATTCCTTTCATTTCAATAGTCTGCGTTCCTATAGCAACGGCTCGAAATTTTATACTATTGAACATATACGCAAATTAAAAAAGGATTTGATTTATGAAAGTTCTATTTCTTTATTTAGTTATTTAGTTATTATATATATATATATATATATATATATATATATATACACTGATGGAAAAAAAAATCCCAACACCAAAAAAAATTATTGTACAGTAATGAAATTTCAGCAATACATTTGTCTAGGTAACATATTTAATTGATTAAAGTTTCAAGATCGCAGGTAGAGCCATTGGCGAGAAGAGCCATTTCAAATGTGAAATGTTGGTACATTAGTAACCGGTGTAACCGCCAGAATTTTGAATGCAAGCATGCAAACGTGCATGCATTGTGTCGTACAGGTGTCGGATATCAGTTTGTGGGATGGCGTTCCATGCCTGTTGCATTTGGGCGGTCAATGCAGGGACGGTTAATGCTGGTTGGGGATGACGCTGGAGTTGTCGTCCAATGATGTTCCATACGTGCTCGATTGGAGAAAGATCTGGTGATCTAGCAGGCCAAGGCAACATGTCGACACTCTGTAGAGCATGTTGGGTTACAACAGCGGTATGAGGGCGAGCGTTATCCTGTTGGAAAACACCCCCTTGAATGCTGTTCATGAATGGTAGCACAACAGGTTGTATCACTAGACTGACGTACAAATTTGCAGTCAGGGTGCGTGGGATAACCACGAGAGTGCTCCTGCTGTCATACGAAATTGCTCCCCAAACCATAACTCCAGGAGTAGGCCCTGTGTGTCTAGGCCGCAGACAGGTCGCTAGCAGGCGTTCACCTGGCCTCCTTCTAACCAACAACTGGCCTCCTTCTAACCCTCCTTCTAACCAACGATTGGAGAAAGATCTGGTGATCTAGCAGGCCAAGGCAACATGTCGACACTCTGTAGAGCATGTTGGGTTACAACAACGGTATGAGGGCGAGCGTTATCCTGTTGGAAAACACCCCCTTGAATGCTGTTCATGAATGGTAGCACAACAGGTTGTATCACTAGACTGACGTACAAATTTGCAGTCAGGGTGCGTGGGATAACCACGAGAGTGCTCTTGCTGTCATACGAAATTGCTCCCCAAACCATAACTCCAGGAGTAGGCCCTGTGTGTCTAGGCCGCAGACAGGTCGCTAGCAGGCGTTCACCTGGCCTCCTTCTAACCAACACACGGCTATCACTGCGACCAAGGCAGAACCGGCTTTCATCAGAAAACACAACAGATCTCCACTCCGTCCTCCAATGAGCTCAAGCTTGACACCACTCACGTCGCAAACGGCAGTGGTTTGGAGTCAGTGGAATGCACGCTACAGGGCGTCTGGCTCGGAGCTGTCCTTGAAGTAACCGATTTGTAACATTTCGTTGTGTCACTGTGGTGCCAACTGCAGCTCGAATTTCAGCTGCAGACGCAGTACGATTAGCCACAGCCATACGCCGAACACGGCGGTCTTCCCTCTCAGTAGTGCCACGTGGCCGCCCGGAACCCGGTCTTCTTGAGGCAGTACCTTCCCTTGACCACTGCTGCCAACACTCATGCACAGTGGATACATTCCTGCAAAGTCTTTCTGAAATATCGCGGAAAGAAAACCCACCTTCTCGTAGCCCTACTACACGACCTCGTTCAAACTCAGTGAGCTGTTGATAATGGCTTCTTCGTCTTCTTAGAGGCATCCTTGACTAACATTAACCCACTACGTCAAATCTCAACTGTAAATAACGATCACGAACCTTACAGCGCTTATTTAAAGCAAACCTCATTTGCATGTTCATAGTGTCGCTACTAGCACCACACTTATGCGCGTAACTCGAAATTTGAATCGACGTCATCTTTCAGATGTATAAACACGCCTACCAAATTTCATTTATCTAGCACAGTTCCTTCCTGGTGTTGGGATTTTTTTTTCCATCAGTGTATATATATATATATATATATATTTATGATCTATTTTTTATTTTTTTTTTTAATGATTTACATCAGCCCAAATTTAAAAAGGTATTAGCCATACGATAAATGTCATGTTTGTGTATTAATATGTAAATAATATATCAGCTCGTGATTCAGCTTATTTTTGTGGCTTTATTTTATAGTATTTATTTTTTATAGAGTTCTAACGGATGACGTCACGAGCATGTTTGCTGAGGGACAGTTGACCCCACCGACCCATTTTATCATTGCGGAATTGTGTTACAAATTTATTGTACCACAGTGTTGTAAATGTATTTCTAAAAGCATAAAGAAATTCGACTACTACGCTTCACGCTTCCAAAGGCATGGAAAAATTAGCGTTGTCCTTCAGCAAAGTACGGTTTCTAAGAAGAAAGTCACGTGGTTGTTAGAACTCTATTGGCCCGGCAACAGAAGGGAGTATCTATATATTAATTTGAAACATGTTTTTGTCTGTCTCCACTATATTGAGAGAACTACTTGGTGTAAAAATTTGGTTGAGGTGTCTAAAAAAAGGTCTTGGTCTGTAGATGTGCTATGAGAAGAGAAAAATTAAAGTCGAATCCCGTTAAAAACACGTTTACGAGCTTAACTAAGCTTCAAATTACTTCACGGTGAAGAAATTGTTCATATGGGGACTAGAGTCGAATACTAAAAAATCACTTTCGGTTGCATACAATATAGTGCGACCCCTGGTGGTGAAAAATGGAACTAGGTGATTTTGCTGCAGACCCTATCATGTTACATCTTATTTTAAAGGTCTTGGTATTTCCTGACCGTTGGTGATGTTCGTACAGAACACACTGCGCCCCCTGGCGGTGGAAAGTGCAACTAAAGGATTTTGCAGCTGACACCACCATGTGACACCTTATTTAAAAGCTCTTGGAAATTCAAGGCGGTTGTTGATAAAGGTCTTGAAATTTCATGTTGATTGGGGATGTTTGTATATAATATAGGGCGCCCCCTGGTGGTGAAAAGTGGATCTAAGTGATTTTGTAGTGGGCCCTATCATGTTACATCTTATTTTAAAGGTCTTGGTATTTCCTGACCGTTGGTGATGTTCGTACAGAACACACTGCGCCCCCTGGCGGTGGAAAGTGCAACTAAAGGATTTTGCAGCTGACACCACCATGTGACACCTTATTTAAAAGCTCTTGGAAATTCAAGGCGGTTGTTGATAAAGGTCTTGAAATTTCATGTTGATTGGGGATGTTTGTATATAATATAGGGCGCCCGCTGGTGGTGAAAAGTGGAACTAAGTGATTTTGTAGTGGGCCCTATCATGTTGCACCTTACTTTAAAGGCCTTATTATTTCTTGACCGTTGGTGATGTTCCTATAGAACACACTGTGCCCCCTGGTGGTGGAAAGTGCAATTAAAGGATTTTGCAGTTGACACCACCATGTGACACCTTATTTGAAAGGTCTTGGAAATGCAAGGCGATTGGTGATGTTCGTATACAACATACTGCGCCCCCTGGTGGAGGAAAGTAGATTTTGCAGCGCCTGCGTAGCATACCTGCTATACGGTGCCGAAGCCACAGGCAGCGGTAACACGAGTCAGAGGTTCGTTCGGTTGAAGGTTAATTTTTGAGAATTTTTTCATGGTATTAGCGGCTTGCATATACGTGCCGCAGGCACTGGGTCACGAACCCGAGATCCGTTCTGTTTAAGGTATTTTTTTTTTTTTTTTTTTTTTTTTTTTTTTTTACAAATGATTATTTTTTTCGTGATGTTTTCATTTTAAAACAGAAATTCAAACAAAATCGAGTTAAAGGTATAAAATAATACAAATTTAAGGTTCATTTAAGGTATCATGGGCCCGGGCAACGCCGGACGGGTCAGCTAACATATAGTCTTAGTATTAAACGAAATAGAAAATAAAAGATAGCATCTGTTTATTTGAAGTCTGTTTGACGTCACATTGACAGTACTTTGTAGAAAGTGATGTCATATGCAGTATTTCTATTTATAAGCATTTTTCCGACTTTCTTTTTTTAAGTGAAATGTCGTAAATTATATTAGATGTTTTATCATGAAACACATTTAAATAATGATGCGACGGTTTTTGAAACATTACGGTCAATAAAGTGATCGTCGAATTTGACGGGTTCCAGCTAGTAATTTCATTTATTTTCAAATTGCTGTAGACATATTGTTTGGATATTAAAAGTGTTCTTTGCTGTTGAAATGCTCAGACGAAAAACTTTAATCATTTGGATTGAGACAAATTGAGTTAAATACATAGAGAGGTTCATACGGATATGAATCATCATGTAAATAAAAATACTAATAATGATTTTTTTTCTTTCTTTTTTAAGTGTAGATTTAATTGCTGCGAATATTGTTTACAAAAAATGTTGAATTTCTTTATGTATTATTAAAATGCTTACTTAAAAAAACTAGACGAGTTTCGACCACCGGGCGATACTAGTAGAAGTAACACGCACATTATTATTATTATTTTCTTTTATAATGTGATGTGAAAAAAATATTTTGTTACAATTTGTATTTTGTCAGAATAATTAATCGTAATTAATTTTTAGGAGCATATGTGCTCCCAAAATAACATATTTTTAGAAGCATATATACCAAACAAAAGTATTCCGTACTACATTAGGGTATATTTTTATTTGTAGGTCCCTTTAAATACCATAATTTTCTTGCGTATATTTCACAGGCTATATAAATCCATTTTACATCAGAAATTTTAATTAACGAACGAAACAACATTTGCACGAGGTATTTCTTTGTAATTTTTTGATGTTAAACCGATTTATCTAATTTGCAAATTATGGTATTTCGATTCCCTTAGACAAAATCTTAAAGGGCCGCTGCTTATTACATCATTTATTAAAACTTTTAAAAGTTTCGTTAAAGTATTTTACTGAGCGAAGTAAAGTTACTTTGATACTTAAATATTTCATAATTTTTTAGAAACTGATAAATTTTAAGTTTTTTTTTTTTTTTTTTTTTTTTTAATAACTAGCTTGCCTCATTGTCCAATCGGGAATGATTTATTCTTTGAAAGTAGGATAATCAACTTATGCACAAAGTCTGGGGGGGGGGGGATGAAGGATCATCATAAGAAATAATATAAACCAATTGATTAATATGAGTCCTCTTCTCCAGATTAGTAATCAATTTCTAGGAACATAAATAACAGTAAAGCAAAGTTCATAGGTTTATATTTGAAGCTACCTTCACTTAAGTTTTCAGAATTTTATTTGCATAGAGAAAAGTATTCAGATCTTGTATTTTAAAAGTTCTCCTTTTAAATGGTGTTTCTTTTTCGATAAATAACGTAATTCAAAAGTTATAACTTCATCTAAACTAAAATAAGTTTCAATGAGTATCAGGTTGCTCAAAAACTTCTATTGTAAAGTTGAATAGAAATATCCAGATGTTTTTAAGCTACATATAAAACTTTATAAATATTCGATTGTAAAACAAATTTCGAAAACTCATACAAAGGAAAGATAATGATATATTAACTCATATGAATCGAATATTCATAGTTCATATTAATCGAAATACGATAAATATTTGAATTTTTAAAATTTGTTCATTAAACTTTATTCCCTTAGATGAATTTTCCTTCAAATGGGTATTTTTTCATAAGATATATTTAAAATATACATTCAAATTTTGTATTTAATAAAAGTTATACTAAAATATTTACGTCTTCTCTCCACCCTCCCACTCCTAAACGCAATTTCAGGATACATACTTGGATGCTTTCAAAATTTTGGTCTAAGAGAACATCCTCACTTTTTAACAACTGAATTGAAACTTCATATTAGGCATTAGGATGGGGCGATGTAGCGATTATATAAATCGATTTATCTTCCGTCTAATATCGCGATGTATAGATAAATCGATTTAACACTGATTTAGAAAAAAAAAAAAAAAAAAAAACCTCCACCCTACCCCTCCTACATATACAAGTCTTTTAATCAATAGCATAAAGACCGAAAAATAACGCTACTATTACTCATTTTCTGCAATTTCCCAGAATGCTATAACTCAGCATCTATGGCTTAAAATTGTGCCAAACAGCATAATTTAAAATTTTAAATTATGCAGTTCAAACTGTAAAGTTTTTATTAAGAAAAGTTATGTTTATTAAACATTTCTGTATGATTAATATCAAGGGGCGTTGTTATAAATATTGATATTAAAGAGAGTTTTTGATGGCCTTTGGCACAACAGTTTTTACAGTATGCGTTGTCAATTGTTTGCAGCACCTGGGCCTACTTTGTTCACTTGACGATGGGTGGTGTGTTATTTCGACCCGGAACAATTGTTGCTAGATTTTTGCATTTTATGGTGTTTATTTAAAGTTGTTAACGAATTACTTTTCAACCCTAGTCCTTTGATGCATTTTTGTTATTGTTATTTTTTATAGGATTTTTTTTTTCTTTTAAATTGTTTACCCTTTTTTGTGTGTTCCTGATACATGATGGAATGTTGAACATTGTATTTTGATTTATGAAATTTGTTTTTTACCACAGTCAGTAAATTAAATTTCCGCTTTCTTAAAAAAAAAAAAAAAAAAAAAATTCAAGTCGATTGATAAATTCTATGAGATAATTTTGAATCAACTGCCCAGTTAAGTAATAATTTAGTAAAAAAATTTTGAAAGCTGATTCCCAAATTTTTTATCATTTTACTAAAATTTAACAAAATTTCTGCTTTTTTTGTGTCATATTGCCGAAATACGTTATATTCTGGCGGTCAATATCCAATCTGCCTATAAATAAACCAAATATCATTCTGAAAGGAAAAAAAAAAAAAAAAAATCTAGACCAATTTGTTCGTTAGATGAAATAGGTAGCAGAGTTTGAAAAAGAAATTTAATTTTAAACGATGAAAAAAAAATTTAAACTCTATTTCCATTTAATAGTATTAAGTATTAACATTGTAGATTTTATTAACTTCAGTAAAGTAATATTTGAAGCTTATTAATGGTATTATAAAGAGCGTAATAAAAAGTACGTAATTAAGACGTACGTAATAAGGAGTACGTCGAACAGTTCTTGTATATATTCTTTGAAAATCCCCCCCTCTTACAAAATACTAATAACAGGAGTCAGACAAAGCCAAAATATTGAATAAATAGTAATAATGACAATTTTTATCGTGATTTACTGTGTTCTTAAATATTGTAAAAAATAAATTTATTTTCTATTTAATTTGATGAAAAAAAATCTATGTACTTATATTAATATTTATTACAACAATGCATACTGTAATTGCCGAAAATAATTACCTATTACAAAAAGAAAGAAATCGTTACTTAGCAAACAAATTGGAGTCTCCATAAAACCGCAAGAAGTTGGAACAGTTACGATTCATGTAAAATCGTATTTTCTTTTCTCCCTGATTTAGCATAGCGCAAGCGCAGTACTTCGTCTCTCCTTTGGAATAAACGGAGCAGTCTCTGGTATCTCCTTTGAAATGAAAAGTCGGCACGTAGCAAAATTCATATTACGATAAATCATAAGTCGGCTTTTGCACTTATTGTTAAATCGTTTTCGCTAAATCGATAAAACTTCCCTTGATGCATTAACTCGCAAGCGTGGCGAGGAAACTTGATGCCTAGCTAACATCGGATATTTATCTCTAAATCGATGCAGCATTACATCGTCTAACATCCTCATTCCTAAATTTCGTACTAGATGTTATCTTTAAATCAGATCGCCGATTTTAGCTATAAATCGATTTTTGCATTATATCGATGTAACGCCCAGTCCTATTAGGCATACAGTCAAGGGCATGGTCACGGAGAATTATGTCTTTTCCTCAAGTCATCAAATGGCCAAATTGTAGTATAATTTTAATTAGACAGCATACGCATTGATATTGAAAAAAAAAAAAAAAATTAATACGATAACCCTTTTCAAATAAAAACGAAAGGTTAATATGCGTTACATAGGACATAATATGTATATATATAACAAAACAAATTTAACAAAAGAAGTAGAATGCAAAAACAATCCCAATGATAAAATGACATCATAATCCACAAGAGCCCAAATAAATTAATAAATAATAAAAATAATCATCAATAATTTTAAAAAAGTTATGAAAAATTGATCAGTATGAAATTTAATAAAGATATGAAAATAATCATATCTATATGATAGCAGAACTATACTTAAACAGACTCGTTCACCTGTCCAGAATTCAGCCTTAGATTTTTTTTTTTTTTTTTTTTTTTTTTTTTTTTCATTATTGAAATTATAAAATAATATTTTTGATAATTTAAAGGAAGAAAAAAACATATGATGGCAAAAATATACTGAAACAGACACGTTTAACTGTTCAGAAAAACGACAGTGGAAATTTGCTTAAAAAGACTCGTTCACTTGCTCATTTTTTCATTGAAATTATCAAATGCCATTTTTGTTAATTTCAGTGAAAAAATTAAATAAATAAATATATAGATTATTGCAGATTAAATGAATAAATTATTGCAAAAATATTTAAACAGACACTTTTACTTGCGACGTTTACTTGCTCCTTTGAATTTTTTTTTTTTTTTACTGAAATTACCAAACAGAAGTTTTGTGAAAAGATTTTGTAAGAAAAAATTCGAGCTGTTCCTAATAAGCATTATGGGGCATTAGCAATACACTGCTTTATTCAAGTGCAATAATTTTAAACCTCTTTACTTACCGTCGACGGAAGCTTAAGTCAATGTTTATTTTATGGAAAATTTTCTTTACTTACAAGGGAACTCTTTCAAGTGCTAATCACCGATTTCCTTCAAAAAATTACAGAATATAGTTTACGTTGCACTTAATTCAATGGTAAAAAAATTAGCTTCTGAATCGCAACAGGAAAGCTGCAAAAAATTATTAAATTTTACGTTTTGAACGCCAATTACGAAAAAAGTCATCGCCAAATCACATTAACCTTCCTTCAATGATACCAAAGAACTTAAGTATAGGAGGGTAGTATTTTCTATCGCTCTAGGGGTTACTGAAGCAAGAAAGCCATCCCCTCCTTGAAGGATCAAAATTAAGATGTCATGTCTACGGAACATACCTAAGTGTGAATATAAGGCCGTCTTTAATTTTCCACTGCGTAGCTATAGTGCGACGTTAAACCACTCAACACTCAAGATATTTCCTGAAATCTAGAAATTTCTATTTAGAAAAAGTGACGTTATGTTTTATGTTAGATCAAATATTTTCAATTATTTTATGTAAAGTTTCAATATTGCATTTATTTAAAATAATGCAATTTCAGTTTCAGAGTTACATTTACATTACTCCAGCTTATATATAATCTGGAGTAATTTAATGTCTGAAATTCTCGGCATGTGCATTTACAGTCGGCAGCAAAAGTATCCGAGCACCAGCAATAATCCCTGTCTAAAAAAAGTACATTTGATACTGTTTTGTTAAATAAATCCTTGTCGAGATATGTCCTTAGTCAGTTTAAGAACATCATTCGACAAGGATTTATTTAACAAAACAGTATTAAGTGTATTTTTTTGGCATCGGAATTATTGGCTAGTGCTCGGATATTTTTGCTGCCGACTGTATATAAATTTGCAGAAGATTTAAAAACTAATCTGATTTATAGGTTGGTTGGCTAGGTTTTACGTCGCACTAGTGCTGCGCAATGGCGACCAATATGAATTATAATATTTGATTATTAGAATAGTTGATTGAAATTAATACTCAAATAAATAAATCAAAATTAAAATATTTAAGATATTTTAGGTTTAGTAGGTTTTAAGTTTTAATTCGCAGTACAACTATACAATGGCGACAGTCTGGAATACATTCCTAGAGATGGTCCGTAGACGTGCTATTACAATTTTGATCCTTTACGGAGGGGATTATTTAAAATTGGAAAAACATGTGCATAACCACTACTTTATGGCTTCTTACATTTCTGGCAATTTATTTTGTATAAGTTTACGGATAATAATATAAACAGTTTTGTAAAAATATGCATTAGAATTTCATAAGGTTGGTTGGGTTTTACGTCGCACTAGTGCTGCATAATGAATTTAATACGGAATTTTATAGAATTATTAACTGCGAAATTTTGTTATTTTAAAATTGTTATGCTGAATGCAGACCCTCCGTGGCCGAGTGAGTATGTCACCCTTGCTAATCGCCTTCAAGTGCAAAAGAATGGGTTCGATTCCCCAGCTGACCCCAGAGTGTTTTTAAATTTTTTGTATTTTAATCCGTTTATGTTATAGCGGGGGGGGAGGAGGAGATGTCGAGTCAAACATACAAATCAGATGTATATATTAAAAATAAATAACATACGCAGAATGCAATCATTTATCACCTGCAGATGTCACCGGACCATCCTCAGAAGTGCATCGGAAACCGTCGCCAATTGTCCATAGTGCAGTACTAGTGAGACGTTAAACCCTGCCAACAAACAGACGTCTCCAGTTGCTCATTGCGTAGCTCTAATTAGATATTGGATCCACACAACTCATGTTCTGTGGAGTTGCTTGTTCGTCGAAGGTTCGTACTGCCCAATAAAATTATCACACTTATAAGAAAAAATGTGATCGGATAAAAATAGCTTTGTGTTTTAATATATAATGTTTTGTTTTATTTAAATTTATATAAAAGTCTTGATCATACATTTTTTTAATGTCGTTATTAAAAACTTGGCGTTAATGCTCTTGCAATTTTTTATGGCACAGTTTATTTAATTGAAATATTAAATATTATTTAGAATTTCGACTAAGTAAGTCTCAATCTGGTAAATTGTCTGGTTTTTGTTAATCTATTCTGAATTCTCAAGTGCTCGACAGCGTATGGAGTTCGTTTGGCTATCAAATAGAAAGAAGAACATCTACATCTATTAAATCTTCATTGCAATGAAATTCCAAAGAATGCAGTCGCCAAACAGGCGCTTTTTTGGAAATATTGCAGACATGCTTTCATTTTTAATAATTTTTTATAGCCTATCTATTGCGACTCAGCAGCTAATATTTTAGGAAGATGCTATTCATGATTAAATCTTATGCCAGAATTTTTTTCAAGAAAATCGGCGATTAGCACTTCAAAGAGTTCCCTTGTTAGAACTAATTAACTAATATACATTTTTAAATTCTGCTTTCACATTCAGAAAATTCACAACTGTCAAGCTGACAGACTTTTATTAAAAACCGATTTTTTTAAAGATTTTTAATATGTTATTTTGAAACTGTAAAATGAAAAAAATCACATATTGAAAATTCGTATTTTACAGCTTCAAAATAAAGTATTTAAATGAAAAAAAAAAAAAAATCTTTATTAAAAAAGGTCCGACAATTTAATAATTGTGAATTTTCTGAATGTAAAAACAGAATTTAAAAATATGTATTAGTTAATGAGTTATAAGTAAAGAAGATTTCCCGTAGAATAACATTGGCTTGGGCTTCCGGCGACAGTAAGTGAAGCGGGCCCTTAAGAATAAGTTTTAATTTCTTCATGTATAAGTTTTGGTTTGATGAGACAAAGAAAACATAAACAAGCAACAACTGAAAAGTAATTACTCTACTAATCAAGTTAGGAAGCTTTTTGGTCAGGCTTAGAGCAAATAAACTACTGTTTTTCTAGCAACATATGCCTTTATTGCATATTTGTTTTACTCCTGTAACCGAAACATTTTTAATACAACTAATTGATTGTAACGGAAAATAAAAAAGGCTGATTTCTAACTTTATCTTTTGAACCTGAATCGCCATAAATAGAATCTTCGTTGGTACTTTCGAATGATCCCAAAAATTTTAGCTGTTCGAGGCATAGGCATACGACTACTTCAGTTTTCAGTGTCTAGAATTAGTAGTTCTAAATATGCGCAGAAGTAACCGGGAAATTAAAAAAGCAGTGCACAGGAATGAAAGAAAAGAAAACCACCCACAAAAGAAAAAACAAACTGAAATATGCAAAAAGATTAAAGGAAACCTGCGATTCACTACACGAGGAACTAGGGACACGAGGCAGGAGTGGGATGCCCTGCGTGGGAGAGGGGGATCTTTCAAAGGGTTTTAACTTTTGCTGTAAATTTAGAAATTTTGTTCATTTTGCTGCGGAATACAAAATTTAACAAGGCCAGCCACGTGTTGACTATTCCTGGCTGTATTGGGGAAAGGATACCATCAGTAAATACAAAAATGTCTTATTGTGGGTCATTTTAAGAATTAGTTTAAAACGACTACAAATAGATCTGTGATGGCTTATTGTGAAGAGATCTCAATAAAAAGCATTCAATGAATAATAAAAAAATCTTTTAAAGATTTCTTTGTGAATAGCTTAAGACTTTCCCAATCCTAATTGATCGAAACCAGAGAAAGTAAAATTTTCTCTCTCGAGCATATATTTGATTGAAAGAAACATTTCATAGGATTTTATGGGAATACCGTCTTGGATAATATCACTCACAATGAACTGGTTTTAAAACGTGTTTCGAATGTTGATATTTTAACTAGACTTACTCTCACGAGTCGTTCAGTAGAGTTAATATCATTTTCATCTCTTTTTTTTTTTTTTTCTTTCACTTAGTTTAAAAAAAAAAAAAAAAAGCAGTGATGACAAGATTTCTTTTATATCTAGCATTAAAAAAATATCTTTGAGATTAAAAAATTATCTTTATTATATAGTTCTGGGTGTAATAAAAAATCCAATTAAATAGATATAAGAATCTGTTGAAAATAGCGAAGAAAAATCCTCGAATTGAATCATAAATATATATGATCCTTATTAATTTCTTAAATGCATGCTCTTAGAGCAATGATTACTAAGAATCTTCCACTACTTATTCGGACAAATTAATATTTCATTTATAATTAGTTATCGATGTTATTTGTAAAGCTAGGAGAGTTTATGTACAATTCAAAAGAATAATATAAAATAATACCTAAATATTAATTTTTTGCTAAACTATTGCTGAATAATTTTGAATCCATTCGTATTTTATGCATTTCCATTACTATTTTGCTGTTACGCTATAAATTAAAGCAGCAGCTGAAATAAATCCAAGAGAGCCATTTTGCATAGTCTCTCCTTATAGGGTAGGAGAATGACATTGTTGAAAGGTTTTTGTAAAAAAATATTTTTGTATTAGGAGTGGATATTTCAATTTAATAATTAAAAAGAAATAGAAAAATGAAAGAAATTTTAAAAAAATATTTAAAGGAGAAAAAAAAAAAAAAATCAGAAAAAACAAGACCAGATAATAAAAAGTAGCATTTAGCTACTATATAACACGTTTAACTTACAATTAATACAGTTCCATTTCAGTATGAATGGTTTCTTGCTTGATGACCTAATCTCTCGTTGCCTATAATCGTTGCACTTATTGTTGTAAATAATGTAGATTTTGTGCAATCACCTGTCACAAATAACATATATAAACCAGCCCATGAGAAATCGTTCAATTAATTTACAATACTACCATTCTATAGAAATTCCTGTTATAAAAATTCAAGCAATCCTTTTTGAAAACGAGACAAAATAACCACGTTTCATCTTATACACTTAAAGCAATCAACAAGCACATTCAAGTCGGCACTCCACTATTGATGCTCTACAATTACCTGGAATCTCAACGAGCCCTTTCTACTCCTTCACGCTGATCCACTATGTTTACAATCTCTCCTACCGCGCAGTCTCTCTTAACTTTATCTTAGACTGCATTATGAAATTGTTGCAATAATTTTTTGTAATTATTATATACAGAAATTCTGAAAGATTTATCAAAAACCTTTAGAATACATGCGCGTGTGCATGTAATATATTAATGAGAATTGTAATTAAACATATAATATATAATTAAAGTGTCTATACGGCGGTGATAAAGAGACAACCCCTTTTACTATACCTACAAAAATGATTACTCTCAAAATTTTCACATAACTTATATTTTTAAACATTGAAGAGGGCTTTTATAACTAAACAATTCTGAGATGACATAAAATTGAAAATTCTTAGTAATGTTCTTGAATCAGATGAAAGATAAAGATACATTACTAGTGTATGCTATGTATGATTACTGTGTGTGCATATATATACAGCCTTGGAAAAAATGTTAAGGCCAAGCGAAAAACTTAAGTTATTTCACAACCGATGATATGAGTTTTATGTAAATTTAAATGTAACAAAAGAAAAGGTAACTTTAATTATATCTATAAAAATTTGCAAAAAAATAAATTATTTCTTATTTTAAAATTTATTTTCTTTTTTCATATATGTAAAAAGCTGGAAAAAATATTAAGGCCACATAAGCTATTATTTAAAAAACAGCTAATAATCTAAAAACTTCGCCTTATTTTCAGTTAATTCAATCAATTTTGAGATTATAAAATTTTAAAGTCTGGGAAAAACTTCAAAATATTTACAAATACGTATTGAAATTTTATGCATTTTCAAACACAACGTAATAAATGACAGTTTTAAATAAATCTATAAAAATATTTCAAAAATTAAAATTTCTTTTTATTTTACAATTCATTTTTTCCTTTAATACATGTAGAAAACTGGAAGAAATGATACACATAAGATAGTATTAAAAGGACTGCTAATAATCCAAAAATTTGCCCTTATTTTCAATTAACTGAACCATTCTCGAGGTCATAGATTTGAAAAGTGTCTTCAAAGTGTCTTTTGGTATGCTTTTCCAGCTCTTTTCAATGGCCATTTTCAGCTCACCCTACGGTGTTGTAAGTTTTTCCATTTCCATAAATGTCACCAACCAGAATGCCCCATAAATTTTCTATTGAGTTCAGGTCAGGGCTTCTTGATGCCCATTCAAGCACTTGGACACGATTAGCTTCACGCCAGGATTTTGTGGAGCTTGATGTGTGTGTTGGTGCATTATCTTGCTGAAATATATAGTCTACATATTTTATGAGAGGCGCTTCTGGCAACAAAGTTTTTCCAAGAATATCTTGAGAGGCTTCTGAGTTGATCTTTGGTTTAAAAAAAGAAATTGGTGTTGTACCATTAGCAATAAAAGCACTCCAAGCCATCACGGATCCACCCTTAAACTGACGCTTTGAGAAACAACTTGGCTCTCGCCGTAGATCATGCCAGTAGTACCTAAAACCGTCCGGCCATCGAGATTATTATTTTTTTTTTCATCAGAGAAAAAGTTTTCCCATTTATCTCCAACAGCAGCATGCTTCTTTGCAAAATCTAAGCGCGCCATTTCACGCCTTTTACTTAGAGGTGGTTGATGCTTCATTTTATTAAATCTTACGTTTGAGTGTTTTGATAACACACTGCGCACAGTTCGGCTGGTACAAGAAAGCTTTCTGTATCAGTACAAAATGTAAAGCCCTTTACATTTTGTAAAGAGGAAAGTTCTTTTGTATGTTGCTCGGCTAACAATAGCTCTCCCTTCTCGAGGAGTCAACGCAGATGGCGTTTCCTGTACCTTCCATTGAGCGTAATCATCGCTATTTTTTAAAAAGTTATTCACTACAGTCTCAGATCTTATTTTTTTTAGCTATTTCTCGAGAAGTTAAGCGACTTGTTTAAAACTAATGATCTTACCTTGTTCAATCATTGTTAATTTCTTACGTCTTCCCATTTCGAAAAACTGCAATTTCTCTCTGACATGAATGTTATTCTTTACAGCAGCTCCGCAGACGACAATAAAGTACTGTAGAAAATAAATGAAATGAGAAAAGCATTAAAATTGAGTTTGGTCCTAGTATTTTTTCCCCGGTTGTCCATGTATTAAAAAAACTTTTTTTTTTTTTTTTTTTTTTTTTAAATAAAAAATAACTAAATTTGTCGTTATATTTTTATATGTTCAGATTAAGCTGTTATTTCCTGCATTAAGTTTAAATGTGCATTAAATTCGAATGCGTAAATGTGAAAATAATGATGTTTGAAGTCATAATTCAACTCAATCTCATCAATATTTCCTGAGATTTTTAAAGCACATTTTTTTTAAAACATGGAATTATGCCTTGTTTAATCAATGTTAATGTCCTATCTCTCTCTCTCCATTAAAAAAAAAAAAAAAAAAAAAAAAAAAAATTCTCCTAACATAATTTTGAATTGTTAAGACAGCTCCGAAGATGACAATGACATAGCGCAGAAAATTAATAAAATTCGAAAAAAGCATAAAAATTGAGATTGGCCTTATTATTTTTTCCAGGTTGTCACATGTATAAAAACCAAAAATTACTTTTTAAATAAAAAATAACCGAATTTCCAGTAATATTTTTATATGTATAATTAAAACTATCATTTCTTGCATTGAATTTAAAATTACATAAAATTCGAATAAAAAGTTGCGAAAATAAAGTTTTTGTCTTAGCCTTAACGTTTTTTCCAGGCAGAGCCTGATTAAGTGGGAAGCACACATTATCTCCGCTATGACCGGAATATTTTTACAATTATTTTTTACTTCGTGTCATAGAAATTCCACGCTTTGACGAGGAAATATTTTTTATAAAAAATGAACGGTGTAAAACAATCCAATTTACTCACCGTTATTAGACACCAGAATTCTTTTAAAATAATTTTTAATGAGAATTTTCTGTTTATTATAGGAGGAAAGTATTTGTTAAAAAATAACGGTGTAAGTATAAATAATGTGTGCTTCCCCCTTAATCAGGCTCTGTTTCCAGGGCTGTATGTGTGTGTGTGTGTGTGTGTGTGTGTGTGATTTAATTATTGGAATTAAAGTTTTAGCAATAGCTGTAAAATTGCACGTTTAAACTAAAATGCAACCAAGTTAATTTAACATATTTTATGAACTTGTAACATTAGCGACTATATGACCTAATAGTATGACTTTTTTTGCAATCCCTCTTTCAGCCTACTTATTCAGACTTTATAAATATTTATCTTAAGATCTTGTTATTTTCTTCTTTAAGACATATTCTAACATTTAAAATTGAAATTAATCTAAACAACAGCAAACTTTAATAGATGTATTTTTAGCTTTAAATTGCTATACTTATGTCGTATCTATCGCTAACACTATAAGTGATTGATTAAGTGATTAATTGAAAAATAGTGCTCGCAATTTTTTGCTCGTAGCAGGTAGAAATTTAAAGACAAAATGCTAATTTAGCAAATTCGTAACAACAACAGCAATGGGAAATAAATAAATAAAAATACAATAAAACCTTCCATGATGTTGTAGAAAAATGGTCCTTTAAAGAAGTCGCCCTTTACGAATTGTTCAAAAACTCATATATCAGGCAAAAAATATGGATTCAATTATTCAGATTTATATTTTTTGCTTACACTGTTTTGTAGTTTTCATTAATATTAATCTGAATTAATGCTTTTTTGTAAATTTTATTTATTTATTTATTTATTTTTAAAGAATTCATTTATATCCTAGATTAAACTGATCAACTTAATATGATTTCTGGATGAATAAGAGGTCTTTATTACGCCCACTGAAAACTCTTGGTTAAAATAATAAGTTTAGCTCGTAATTTTTAATCTAAACTATGTTTAATATTTAAATTTTGCTATGTAAAGTCTGTTATAAATTATTTTATTCGTCTAATTAATTTTATGAAGGATTTAATAAGTCTACCAATTATATGAAATTATTTTCATCTGCAGCTTAATTAAGGATGATATTTTGTGCATGTCTGTCAATTTTCATGAAGACTTCAATCTAATACTTTAATATTTCATTTTTAATGATTTTTTAGGAAATTTATAATGAGTAATATATTATATTGATTTCACCATGCTCATTTAATTTCCCCTGGAACTTCTTGCTTGAGCAACTTGCTCAATTATAACCACCAGATGCCTGACAAGTAATTATGACTTGTATACTTATTTTATTTTATTGGTTTTTTGTTAACCACATGGAAACTGAAAATTCGTCAGAATTAACTTGCCTTCGACAGAAGGTGGAAGTGTAAAGGTTTCTCTTGAAAACCAGCATGGCCGTTTTTAACGGTTATTGCGTTTTACTCCCGAAATGGAAGTATATTCGCATATTAATAATCTTGGCAGGCTAACAGCCAAAAATCTAGTGTATTGATTTTTCAATGTGCTTCAAATGGAAGCCTCCAGTTAACTTCTTGTAAATATATATTCTCTAGTGTAAATATATTTTATTTGTGTGATTAATATAAAGCAAGAAAATTGACATCCTGGATATCTTTTTATTTGTGAAATCTGAATCACTGTCTTCTAAAAAATCTTTGTTTCATGTGCGTGAAAATAATTTAAAAAAGCTCTCCCAATGGATTACACGATCATTTATTACATGGTGCCGAAACCCGGGAAAAAAGGTAGGATACCTTTTGATATTCCTTTAGTTCTTGAAATAAAAAAGTATCTGTTTGAAAATATATATTTCGAATTATATTAACAATTTTCTTGAACACTTGAAAAATAAGAATTTGAAAATACTTGTAGGAAATAAATAAATAAAATAAATCTTGAAATTGTTGAAAAATATATTGAAAAAGTTACATTGATTTAAATAAATATTGTTATTAAGAAATGCATATTACTTTGAATGAAAAATTAAATTAATAAATAATTTGTTATATATGTTTATTTGAAAAAAAAAATATATATATGTATATATATATATATATATATTGAATGATTGATTAAAACATCTAGAATAAGAAATGATTGATTTTGATTTGCTATTTTGAAAATATGTTTAATAATTTTGAATTATAATTTATTGAGTTTATATTTTGAGATTAAACATGAATACGTTAGAAATAATTTATTGAGTTTATATTTTGAGATTAAACATGAATACGTTAGAAAAAATTAAAACTAAACGTTCAACAGTTAGAACGTTAATTACAAAATTAGTAACAAAAGCAGAAGCTTTATTTGCAGCTGACATAGAGAATACAGATATTGATTCGTTAAAAGAAATACATGATATTTTAATGGAAAAAGAAAAGGAATTAAAAGAATTAAATTCTGAAGTTGACAATTTAATATCTGATAAGGCAGAATACGAAAAAGAAATAAAATCTGTTGAAGAATATTCTGAAAAAATTTTAAGTTTAAAATTTAAAATAAAAAATCGTCTTAAGAAGTGTAATTCTGTTACCGAAAATAAAATTTGTGATGCCGGTGCCAAAAATGAAGGTTTTTTGGATTCTGACTCTAATAGTAGACAAGCATCGGCAGCAGAGCCTGATTAAGGGGGAAGCAAACATTATCTTCGCTTCGCTATCACCGGAATATTTTTACAATTATTTTTTACTTCATGTCATAGAAATTCCACGCTTTGACGAGGAAATATTTTTTATAAAAAATGAACGGTGTAAAACAATCCAATTTACTCACCGTTATTAGACACCAGAATTCTTTTAAAATAATTTTTAATGAGAATTTTCTGTTTATTATAGGAGGAAAGTATTTGTTAAAAAATAACGGTGTAAGTATAAATAATGTGTGCTTCCCCCTTAATCAGGCTCTGATCGGCAGTAAAATTACCAAAGTTATCTTTGGACAAAATCACTGGTGAAACAAGCAAATTTCTTGATTTCTATAATACTTTCTCGAACACTATTGATTCAAACCCAAACTTAACGATAATAGAAAAATTTCAGTACTTGAAATCTTTGTTGTGAGGCCCTGCTTATAATATTGTAAGTGGGTTCGAACTAAATGAAGAAAATTATTTTTCTAGTTTAAAGCTTCTGAAGGAAAGATACGGAAAACGCGAAAATGTAATAAGTTGTTATATGAACAAAATACTGAATCTTGAAGCAGTGAAATCCTCATCTAACTTAAAAGGCTTGAGACAACTCTATGACAATATTGAAATTTGTATACGAAATTTGGACTCGCTCGGTGTCGCATCGGGTTCTTATGGTCATTTATTGTTACCAATATTATTAAAATTATTACCTGAGCAACTCGTGTTAGAATATAACAGAAAGCGCGGTCCGGATAAAGACACTGAGGTTACTGAGTTAATTGATTTTATTAAAAATGAATTGAGATGTCGTGAAGCTACAAATCTTGTAAATAGTTCCCCTAGTAAAATATCTGAAAGCTATCAAAGTAAAAATAAAAAATTTCCTCCAAAGAAAAAACATCCCTTCGGCTGCAGCTTTAAGTGCTTCTGCGAAACAATTTTGCATATTTTGCAAAGCTTCTAACCATGGAGGTCTGACATGTACTAAATTTTTGGATGAGCAAAAACGTTATAGATTAAAGAAAGAAGGACGTTGCTATAAGTGTTTTTATAAATCGCATTTATCAGGAGATTGCAGAACTAAATTAAATCCTTGTACAAAATGTTTTGATACGACACATAATCATTTGTTTTGTCCTAAATTAAGTAAGAGTGAAAACCATGAAAAAGAAAAAAACTAGTACTATTGTATCAATGATGTCTGAACGAAAAAATAAACAAAAATCAACTTTGCTTCAGACATGTTGTGTATCTGTATCGGCCGGTAATAATACCGTTTTAAGCAGAATACTTTGTGATAGCGGGTCCGAAAAATGTTTCGTGAAAAGGTCTTTAGTGAGAAAATTAAAATTGAAGCCTGTCAGGCAGGAAAATTTGTTAGTGAACCCCTTTGGACGTAGACAACCTTACGAGTCTTGTTATGATGTAGTGGTGCTGGAATTAACTAGTATTGCGCAACCTTGCAACTTTATAAAGATCGAAACGCTTGTTGTAGATAATATAACAGGCGCTGTAGTAAAAACAGTGGCACCTGAAATTCTAGAACTAATGAGAAAAAGAGGCTGTAGGCCAGCTGATACGGGTCTCGAGAATGAGATAAATATTTTGTTAGGCTCGGACTATTTATGGAAAATTTAGAGGGGGATTGTCCAAAATTTAACTAAAAATTTATATGTCGCAGACACTATATTTGGGCATACAGTTCAAGGGCAGATAATGACTTATAAAAGGGGTGTAAATTGCTTGAGAATATCTGTCGAAAATATAAATAACCAATTAAAGTCCTTTTGGGATCTTGAATCTATTGGAATTT